>CAUYLG010049213.1:0-33204 GCA_963573385.1 Cacajao melanocephalus
TGAACTCCTGGCCTCAAGTGATCCTCCTGCCTCAGCCTCCCAAAGTATTGTGATTACAGGTGTGAGCCACCATGCCCAGCCTACCACTTGTTGAAAATACTATTCTTTCCTCATGGAATTATCTTGACATCCATGTTTAAAAATCAATTGACTGTAAATGTGAGGGTTTATTTTTGGACTCTCAATTCTATTCCATTATGCTATATGTCCTTATGCCAGTACCATACTGTCTTGATTACTATAGCTTAGAAGTGTATTTTGAAATTGAAAAGTCAAGGCCTTCAACTTTGTTCTTTTTCAAGATTATTTTGGCTTTTCTGCACCCTTGAATTTATACATAAATTTTAGGATCAGCTCGTCAATTTCTGCAAAGAAGTCAGCTGGGATTTTGACAGAGATTGCATTAAATCTGTACATCAATTTGGGGAGCACTGCCATCTTAACAGTTTTGTCTTTTGATCTATGAACATGGAATATCTTTCCATTTATTTAGTTCTATAATTTCTCCCAAAAACAAAGTTTTTACTTCTGTTAAATTTATTCTTTTTGATGCTATTGTAAATGAAATTGCTTTCCTAATTTCATGTCCAGTTTGCCCATTGCTACTGTATAGAAACACAAGTGATTTTTATATACTTACAGAATATCCTACAACCTTGCAAAAATAGGTTGCCTTTTATAAGGTGTCACACCTAAGGCTATCAAAAAAACTATTAAGGAGTATAATGGCTTTGTACTGTATCAATTTAGCTAATCTAGAACTATGATTCCGAGAATTCTCTTCCATGTATGATTGCGAGTTGGGGTTAATCATAAGAAAAATTTCCGTGAGATGTGGAAGGTGGAAGACAGCAGCAATCATTCTGCTCTGAAGGGTAAATGCAGGGCACATGGTCCTGCGGCAGCTTGTGCTTACTGTCACCAACATGCCGGCCACCCTGCTGGACTACATTGTCCCCCAGCTCTCATGAGATAGTCTCCTTCAAATTCTCTGACTTCTGGGTCCAGTGCACGTGCAGTTTTGTAGTGAAGAGTGTCAGCTTCTTCTGCAGGTCAGTCTGCCATTTTATCAAGGCTAAAGGCACTGACAAGGCTGCAGTGAGCTGCTGCTCACTGTGATTATGCCACTGTACTCCAGCCTGGGCAACAAGGTGAGATCCTGTCTGAGAAATGCACATGGGCTCCAATTTGCCCCTAGTCTTTGCTGCTTCACATTGAACTTTCTTCCCAGCTTCAGCCTTGCTCCACGTTCAGACCCACCAACAGACTCAAAGGCAAGAGACTTCTTCCACAGCACCAGCAATCACATAAGGCCATGCATAGACCTAATCCCTATAAGGAATCCTTTATTCTATATATTTCCATTCAATATCTATGCTATTTACTTATTACAAATGGCATTGTTTTAAAATTTCAATTTCAGATTATTTGTTGATAGCATATAGACAATTCAATCAATTTTTACATACTGATGTTACGTTCTGACACTGTTAAATTCCTTATTAGTTCCAGTAGCTTTTCAAAAACAGATTTCAGGGCTGGGTGCAGTGGCTAGTGCCTGTAATCCTAGTACTTTGGGAGGCTGAGGTGAGAGGATCGCTTGAGCTCAGGAGTTTCAGACTACCCTGGGCAAATGGTGAGACCCTGTCTCTACAAAAAATTTTAAAAATTAGTTAAGCATGGTGGCATTCACCTGTGGTCCCAGCTACTCAGAAGTCTGATCACCACTTGAAACCAGGAGGTAGAGGCTGAAGTCAGCCATGTTCACGCTACTGCACTCCAGCCTGAGTGACACTGCAAGATCTTGTCTCCAAATAAATTAATAAAAATAGACTTCATAGGTTTTTCTATACAGACAATTATGTTTTCTAGGAATAAAAACAGTTTTACTTTTTCCCTTCCAACTGAGATGCTTTTGGTTTCTTTATTTTCCCTTACTGCACTAGCCAAAACCTCCTGAACTTGGGTGAATAGCAGTGGTGAGAGTGGACACATCCCTTGCTGTGTTCCTGATCTTAAGAGAAAGTTTTCAATCTCCATGATGTCTGATGTTGGCTGTAGTTTTTTTTATAGAAGGAATTTCAAACATCTGTTAAAAACATGTTCAGGCCAGCGTGGTGGCTCATACCTGTAATCCCAGCACTTTGGGAGGCCGAGACATCTGAGGTCAGGAGTTTGAGACCCAGCCTGGTCAACATGGTGAAACCCCATCCCTACTAAAAATACAACAATTAGTGGGGTGTGGTGGCAGGTGCCTGTGATCCCAGCTACTTGGGAGGCTGAGGCAGGAGAACTGCTTGAACCCAGGAGGCGGAGGTTGCAGTGAGCAGAGATTGTGCCACTGCACTCCAGCCTGGGCAACAAAGTGAGACCTTGTCTCAAAAAAAAAAAAAAGTTCAAAGGTTTAAAAGAAAATATGAACATAATGAAGATAGGAAATGGGAGATATTAAAAAAAGAACCAAACATAACTTCTAAAAATAAAAAATTTACTAAATGGACTTGACAAAAGATTAAACACTCCAGAGACCTATACACTTGAAGATTCAGCAATAGAAACTAAACTGTAGCACAGAGAAAATTAAAACTTGTAAGAAAAAGAAAAAACCATGCCACAGTGACCTATTAGGGGTCTGATACATGAACCTGGAGTCTTAGAGGGAGGGTTAGCCATTTAAAAAATTTGAAAAAAAATAATATCCAGAAGATTTTCAAATTTGATAAAAATAATAAACTCATAGATCCAAGAAACTCAACAAACTATAAAATAGGATGTACATAAATAAAATCAGTCCAGAGCTTATCATCAAAATAGTGAAAAACAGACAAATCTTAAAAGTAGCCAGAGGTAAAAGACATATGACATACAGAACAAAGAATAACTGCTCCCTTCTTGTCAGAATCCACACAAGCCAGAATGACATCAGGCTTTTAAAAAAATGGTATTCTTTTTTAACGCAACATTATAACGTTATATTCAGCAAAATATCCTTTAAAATAAAGGTAGTCAGCCTGGGCAACATGGCCAAACCTCGTCTCTACAAAAAATATGAAAAAATAGCAGGGTGTGGTGGTACATGCCTGTAGTCCCAGCTACTCTGGAGACTGAGGCGGGAGGATTGCTTGAGCCCAGGAGGTAGAGGCTGCCAGGGAGCCATGATCATGCCACTGCAATCCAATCTGGGTGACAAAGTGAGACTATGTCTCAGAAAAAAATAAAATAAAGATAAAAATAGACATCTTTAGACAAAAGCTAAGAGAATTCTAGCTAGCATACTGGTGTTTCAAGAAACATTAAAGGAAATCTGGGTGAAGGAAAACTGAAACTCAGATCTACACAAAGGAATAGAGAACACTAGAAATGGAAACTACAGGAGGATGCACTCTACCAAAGTGAGGACATAAGCCAAGAAAAATCACATGGGATACAGTAGGGCGCAGGAGATCTAATCCAGGAGTGAAGATGATGCTTCATAACCTTCAGGTATGAAAGTCAACACGTCTGGACTGGAGCAGATATCAAGAGATAAAAAGGCAAAATTGATACAAAGTGTAATCTATCTGAACAGGAGTAGATCTAGTTACACATAGCCTGAAACTTACACAATGCAACTTATATATGAGAGTAATTTTTACTTAGAATGAGGAGAGATGATCAAAATTGCTTTTTTTTTTTTTTTTTAAAGAGGGTTTCACTCTGTCACCTGGGCTAGAGTGCAGTGGTGCAATCTCGGCTCACTGCAACCTTGACCTCCTGGGGCTCAAGCCATCCTCCCACCTCAGCCTCCCGAGCAGCTGAAACCACAGGTGTAGTCTCATGAGACCATGCCTGGCTAATTTTTGTATTTTTTGTAGAGATGGGGTTTTGCCATGTTGCCGAGGCTAGTCTTGAGCTCCTGAGCTCAAAGTATCTGCCTGCCTCAGCCTCCCAAAGTGCTGGATTACAGGCATGAGCCTCTGGGCCCAGCCAAAATTACATGTTTTTAAACACTGACAAACACCTTAAATATCACCAAATCCTAAAAAATAACCTATAATTTTTCACTAACTGCCCAAAAAGATTCTAAAATTCTTATTTTTTTATATTTTGGCTGCATGCTTATTGATTGCTTCTGCATACAATAAGTTTGAAGCACTATTCTATGGAAGAAAGAATATATTTCAGTTTTTCCTTTAAAACATAATTTGAGGATAGTCTCTTCAATTAATGGTAGCCAAGCATGATGGCTTACATCTTTAATTTGAGCACTTTTGGAGGTCAAGGTGGGCAGACTGCTTGAGGCCAGGAGTTTGAGACCAGCCTGGGCAACAGAATGATACATCATCTCTACAAAAGACAGAAAAATTAGCTGGGCATGGTGGTGTGTGCCTGCAGTCCCAGCAACTTGAGGCAGGAGGACTGCTTGGGCTCAGGAGTGTGAGACTGCAGTGAGTATGACTGCACCATTGCACTCCTGTCTGGGCAACAGAGAGACCTTGTTCAAACATACAAAACAAAAACCCAAATGGTTCTAGGAAAACTGGTTGACTACATGCAAAAGAATAACGTTGGGGCCGAGCACGGTGGCTCATGCCTGTAATCCCAGCACTTTGGGAGGCTGAGGCAGGTGGATTACTTGAGGTCAGGAGTTCAAAACCAGCCTGGTCAACATGGTGAAACACCGTCTCTACTAAAAACACACAAATAAAATTAGCTGGGTGTGATGGCAGGCGCCTGTAATCCCAGCTACTCGTGGGGCTGAGGCAGGAGAACTGCTTGAACCCGGGAAGCAGAGGTTGCAGTGAGCCGAGATCACGACACTGCACTCCAGCCTGGGTGACAGAGCAAGACTCCACCTAAGAAAAAAAAAGAATAAAAGTTGGATCCTTCCCTTACATCATGTACAAAAAACTCAAAATGGGTTTAAAGACATAGATATAAACCTGAAACTATACAACTACCTGAAGAAAACAACAGGGGAGAAGTTTCATTACACTGAATTTAGCAATGATTTCTAACACATGACACCAAAAGCACAGGCAATGAAAGCAAAAGCAGACAAACAGGTGACATCACATTTCAAAACTGCCATGAAGGAGACAACCATGTGAAAAGGCGGCCTATAAAATGGAAGGAAATATCTGCAAACCATATATGTGACAGGGGATAAGCATCCAGAATGTATAAAGAGCTCCTACTACTCAACAACCATGAAACAACCTGATTAAAAAATGGGCAAAAGGCCAGGCACAGTGGCTCACACCTGTAATCCCAGCACTTTGGGAGGCCGAGGTAGGTGGATCACGTGAGGCCAGGAGTTTGAGACCAGCTTAGACAACATGGCAAAATTCCATCTCTACTAAAAATACAAAAAATTAGCCAGGCGTGGTGGAACGTGCCTGTAATCTCAGCTACCTGGAGGGGGCTGAGGCACAAGAATCATTTGAACCTAGGAGGCAGGGGCTGCAGTAAGCCAAGATCATGCCACTGCTCTCCAGCCTGTGCAACAGAGCAAGACCTTGTCTTAATTAAAAAAAAAAAAAAACAGGCGGTGGGGGGTGGGGGGTGTGGCAAAAGACTTGAATAGACATTAATCCAAGAATAACTGCAAATGGCCAACAAGTTGTATGAAAAAGCTATAGTAATGTTGCTAGCAGAACATTACTATTATCAGAGAAATGCAAATCAAAATCACAGTGGTAGACCACCTCACATCCCTTAGGTTGGCCACTATCAAAAGAAAGAAACAAACAAACGTAACAGAGAATACCAAGTGCTGGTAAGGATGTGGAGAAATTGGAACCCTTGTGCATTGTTGGTGGGAATGCAAATGGTGTAGCCACCACGAAAAACAGCATGGAGATGCCTTAAAACATTAAAAACAGAATTACCATACAATCCAGCAATCCCACTTCTTGATATATATTCAAAAGAATTGAAAATAAAAAGCACTGAAAATATATTTTCTAAGAGATATTTGCACACCCGTGTTCACTGAAGCATTATTCACAATAGTCAAAGAGATGGAGGCAACCTAAATGTCCACTGATGGGTAAATGGATAAAGAAAATGTAGTATATACATATATACAGGGGAATATTATTCAGCCTTTAAAAAGAAGGAAATCCTGTCATATGCTACAACATGGATGACCCTTGAGGACATTATGCTAGAAGCAAATCATAAAAAGACAATTACTGGCTGAGTGTGGTGGGTCACGCCTATAATCCCAGCACTTTGGGAGGCTGAGGTGGGCGGATCATTTGAGGTCAGGAGTTCTAGACCAGCCCGACCAATATAGTGAAACCCCATCTTTATTACAAATACAAAAATTAGCCAGGTGTGGTGGTATATGCCTGTAACCCCAGCTACTCAAGAGGCTAAGGCACGAAAATTGCTTGAACCTGGGAGTCGAGATTGTACTCCAGCCTGGGCAACAGAGTGAGGCTCTGTCTGAAAAAAAAAAAAAAAAAAGAAAAAAAAAGAAAGACAATTACTACACAATTCCACTTATATACCAGGAGCTAAGGGTGGGGATGGGAATCGTTTAATGGGTATAGGATTTTAGCATTTATGATGAAAAATTCTAGTGAGCTGTCATGCAATAGTATGCGTATGTATTACTATACTGGACACTTTTAAGATGATAATGTTTTTATACCACAATAAAAAATAATTTTAATCTGGCAAATGGAAAGCAAAAGCAAACTAAAAAATTGTGGTAGTGATCCAAAAAGAGAGGGACGGACAGACAGAAACACTATCAAAACGACTGTATAATTCTACTTCCCCAGCTAGATTGAGGAATTTAAACACAGAGTCTGTGTCTTATTCATCTGTAAGTCTGAGGAGTCAAGGAATCATCCTTAGTTAATAGAAAATACTGAATGAATCAATGACAAATGCAAAACAGACAAAGGTGGAAGAAGCAGAGGTGCAAAGAGTCTCCAAGATCAAATATGACTAAGGATGCTGTATCTTCAGTGAATGACAGTCTATCTGTGGCCTGAGTGACATCTATAAGTGAGTAACAGTTTCTCTCCAGGCACCAAATGTAGGACATTACATTAAATATTCAAGAGATACATGACCCAGTGTTTTTCGGGGAGGGGTGAGTATGGGTTTTCAGTGAGCTTTGTGCACACAAAGATCTATATAGGACAGGTTCTTGGACATGGAGGAGAATAAAACAAAGGAGGGCAGAGTCTTCCCCGATGGTCATGTTGCAGATCACACAGTCCTTGCTTACACAGCACTTCCTGGCTTTGCTCTGGAAAATTCCACGATGTTTCACCTAGCCACCTCCTTTCATTTTCCTCTTTTTTTGGAGACCGAGTCTCATTCTGTCGCCCAGGCTAGAGGGCAGTGGCACTATTTTAGCTCACTGTAACATCTACCTCCCAGATTCAAGTAATTCACCTGCCTCAGCCTCCCAGGTAGCTGGGATTACAGGCGCGCATCACCATACACAGCTAATTTTTGTATTTCAGTAGAGACAGGGTTTCACCAAGTTGGCCAGGCTGGTTTCAAACTCCTGACCTCAAGAAATCTGCCCTCCTCGGCCTCCCAAAGTGCTGGGATTACTGGTGTGAACCACCATGCCTGGCCTAAATTACTTTTTTTATTTTCAAAACATAAAAGCCTAGACATCATGATTTAATATCTTTTAGTTTATTAACCATGGTGGCAATTTAAAAATTAACTTTCCTATCCTAGTAGAAAGGGGACAAGAAGCAAAGAATCTTGCTTTGGAATTCTGGTGCTATAAAGAAAATATGGAGGGTCCCCTTTTGACTCTATCTCTGGCCTGAGATAGTGCATGTCTGGCAATAGATGAGTGTGCGTGTGTGAGGACACTGTTTATTCTAGCCGTTCTAAAATTTACAAATTGAAACAAATAATGGTGGAGACATTTGCAACTATGGGAAAAGGGTGTTTACAAAGTGGGAGAAAATAGACTAAATAGGCTTACATTACAGAAAATTTCTAACACGAAATGGGATAGACTCCATAACAACAGAAGGTGCAAAGGGCTGTGAGTCATACTAATTGTAGCAATTAGATATCTTTAAAGATTTCCCAAATATGTCAGTTTTGGAAAACAGTACCTACATGTAAGGTCATCTTGCTAAGCCCTGAGGACACTAGGCAGGAAAATTTTCCTAAGCCTCTTGTTTCAGCTCTCCACTCTTATACACAGCTTCTCAGATACCAAGTCTTAGTTCAGTGTTAAATCATTCAGGCCCAAGGTGCTTCTCATACGTTCCTCTGGAAACTAATTCCCCTTTCCCAAGTCTTGCCTGAAATGAAATTGCTCAGGATGAATTTTCTTGTGAGAAGCATGCAAGAAAGAGGATCATCATTTTAATTTCCACACATCAGCCATTTTCTTTGTCCGCTAACAGCTGTGTGTGTGGATGGTGTGTGCCTCTTTCTCTTTAAGCAACTTGTCTCCTTTATCTACTGCACAGTCTCTTCCTGGCATTGAATGTTTTACTCTACACTCCTAAGTACTAAGGTAAAAATAAGATAAAATCCTAAAGCACAAGCCTATGTTTGCTAATTTGGTTGTTACAGAAGTATTCATAAGAGAAGTATTAAGTTGCTTGTTAATGAACAAAAGGGTTATGCCTAGAAGAGATATCATTTTAATCAAAGTGAGGACAAGTTTCTCCCTTGGAATAACTGACCCGGACCACAAGAGCTTTCATATGGATTTCACATCTTTATAAAAACAATAATCAAACAGCAAATATCATTAGAAACAAAGGAAATATTTTAATATCTATGAAAGGTGATGCTAGATTTTCCACAAGATAAAGACATTTGTCTTTTATATAGAGAAAAAAAAGAGCAACTATTCTCCAGTTCAGTTAGCAAGAGAAGGTGTGAGTTTACGAGTGTTTTTTTATAAAAATGGTATAATCAAAGATTTTTTTTTTTTTTAGAACAAAGGTAAGGTCCATGGTCATTAAATCTTTCCTACATAGAGTCCAGGACAGCATGACACACACAAATCATGGCAGATATACTACTTGATGTGGGGGGGAAAGAAGAATGATGGTTTTATATAGTGAAGCCTAAAATTCATTTGTTTATCAAGTGAGCTTGCTTCACTAAGTTTGGGCATGAACTGGCAATCCTTACTTAAAGTCAACATGAACTGTAGCGAAACAAGATTGTAGAAACCAGGCCCGTAGAAGCAGAAATTTGGTCTAGAGTATCTTCCAAGAGAGATGTTGATTTGTCTTTTTTCTTCCTTGTAGGAGAGGGGAAGGAATGGAACAATTATTGAATATCTATTATGTATCACGTACTGTGCTTTCTTATATACAGTACCCCATGTAATTGTCAAACTAACCTGGTGAGATAACTAATGGTCAGTAATTTATATAAGGTTACACTGCTAATAAAAATAAACTGTGGAATTGAATACAGGGCTGTCTGCCCCCAAAGACCATATACTTCCCTCTGTAGGGCAATTTCTTTCTATCATACTTTCTAAAATCTCTTTTATATTTCTAAAACCTGACCATAACTAACTGCTTAGCTCTCTTTTTGGTTCAGATTTTAGAAAATGTTTGAAAGGTATGAGATATTAGATACAGGGCTGAAATCTCTCTGTGCCCTTTCCCCATTCTCATGTCTCCTGCCTTCCCAATATCAGACTATTCTTAATCCTCTGCAATCTGGTTTTATTTCACTCTCAACATGTTTTTAAGACTTATCTGTGAGGCCAGGCATGGTGGCTCACACCTGTAATCTTAGCACTTTGGGAGGCAGAGGGAGGTGGATCGTCTGAGGTCAGGAGTTAGAGACCAGCCTGGCCAAAATGGCAAAACCCTATCTCTACTAAAATACAAAAATTAACTGGGCACGGTGGCACATGCCTGTAATCCCGGCTACTTGAGAGGCATAGACATGAGAGTCACTTGCACCAGGAGGTGAAGGCAGAGGTTGCAGCGAGTCAAGATCATGCTACTGCACTCCAGCCTGAGCAAGAGTGAGACTCTCTCTGTCTCTCAAAAAAGCCTTACCTATGTTACTACATACAGGTTTACGTCAATCATTCTTAATGCTATACAATGATCATATCATGATTTTAAGCCATTTTTTTGTTCATTTGAAATAAACATTATTGAATGAATCCTCTTTTATATACAAGTCAGAATTTTCTCTGGATTACATAGCTAGAAAGTAGAACTGCAAGAACTAGAAATAACAACGACACATTTAAATAGAGCTTATTTTGTGGCAACCATTGTTCTAAGCTTCATATATACATATATGTGTGTGTGTATATGCACAATATATGCATACATACACAAACACACACACTCGTTTAATCGTCACAATAATCTTCCGGAGATTCACTTGTTAACTCCATTTTACAGACGGGGAATAGTCTGGCTCTAGAATCATATAACTTTACTAGACATTGTAAATTACCCTCTGAAAGGATTATGTCAATTTATACTTCTACCAACAGCATATGAGTATCCAACCCTTGCCAACATGTATCGTCAGATATTTTTATTTTTGCTATCCTAATATGAGGTTCTAAATGTTTCCTATGTGGATAATCATTTGTCTCAGCACAATTTACTGAACAGTCCATCATTCAGCACTGACTGTCATATATCAAGTTTTTACATATACGTAGATTACGTTCCACTGTTTGCTCTGCAACAGCACCATTCTGTTTTAATTATTACAGCTTTATAATACATGTTAATATCCAGCAGGAAAGAAATTCAGTGAGATTTCAAATAAAATCATAATAGGTTGCTTCAAAATCTTTCCTTGCTGGTTTTAATCCTCTGATCTTCCACATGAAGTTCAAGATCACCTTGAAAAATACTATGAAAAACACCTGCACTGGATATTCTCTGACTCCTCCTTCAGAAACCCTTTCCATTCTTCACCTTGTTCTATGTCCCATGAAACTGACCTCCGCATGGGCAGCATCAACTGGGTCTCTCCTTCTTATATTCAGCTAATGAGAGTCAACGGAAGGAGAATGAAGGGCAAAAGGAGAAACAAGTAAAGGCACTTCTCTCCTTGGCTCCCTCGCCACTATGTCCAGGTTAGCAGCAGCTGTTCCTCTACTGATGGCCTGCCAGGTAGGCCTCTCTACACTCAAGCTACAGCACTGTCTGGGTTGTGATAAAGGTTGCACCCATTTGCAGCTTCAGTCCCAGGGGGTGCTAAAGGTGCTTCTTTGCTTTGGCTAGCTCAGGGTGCCTCACCTTCCCCTGTTGGTTTATTGGTTTTCCTTAAGCTTTGTCTACACCTTTATAAACAGGTGCTCCACTAACTCCCCTCGGTGAACGCTTCTGTGTGTGCCGTTGGTTTCCTGCTAAGATTCTGAGTAATTCAAAACTTCTCATGGTTTTCATCCTAATTTCATTTAATTTCTAGATTAACTTGGGGGTAATTGACAGCTTTTAAATATTAAGTCTCCTGACCGGGTGTGGTGGCTCACGCCTGTAATCCCAGCATCTGGGGAGGCCAAGGTGGGTGGATCACCTGAGGTCGGGAGTTCAAGACCAGCCTGACCAACATGGCAAAACCTCATCTCTACTAACAATACAAAAATTAGCTGGGCACAGTGGCACATGCCTGTAATCCCAGCTACTCGGGAGGCTGAGGCAGGAGAATTACTTGAACCCAGGAGGCGGAGGTGAGTGGTGAGTGGAGATCACACCACTGCACTCCAGCTTTGGCAACGGAGCTAGACCCCATCTTAAAAAAAAAAAAAAAAATTAAGTCTCCCTATCTATGAATATGTGTTATGTCCATTTATGTGGGTCTTCTTTCATTCCTTCAACTTTGCTTTATACATTTCCTGTAAAGCTTTTGCAGCTTTTCTAAGGATTATTCCTAACTTCTTCATGCTGTTGATTATTACTGCAAACAGGATTTTTTTTTCCAATTGGTTATTACTATCATGAAGGTCAAGTTCTGTATCTAGCAATGTTGCTCAATTATTTTATTAATTCTAACAGTTTGTTCATTCTTCTGGATTGTCCATGTAGCAAATAATGCAATCTGGAAATATCGTCAGCTGCATCTCTTTTCTTCCAATTCTCATACCTCTAATCTGTTGTTCTTGTTTCATTGTTCTGACTAGTATTTCTAGTATAACACTGAATAGAAATGGTATTCATAAGCATCCTTGTCTCATCTCTCTTAGCTTTCTTTTAATTAAGTAAAATTATCCAAAGTCTAAAGCTTTGCCTCCCAGCTTCCATGTGTCTTTAAATAATTATATTCAAATTAAAGTGTGCAGGAGTCATACCAGCCAAAAAATTCACGTTATTACTATGTACCCTGGAAGGAATGATACAACATTCTGATACAGAAATGAGAAGTCTTGACAATCTCAGTCTACAATGAAACAGCCTTATGTGAGTTGTGAGCCTTGGCTGGGGTATAGCTAATTTAAACAATAAGGTTCAACCAATTCTTGTATATGCAACCACCAATTTGTATACGAGAAATCACGGAGATGGTCACATCAAACACCACATGATTTACCATTTTAGCTTTTGAAACTAGGGGGGAAACATGCAGAAAAGAAATAAACAGCTCTTTTTTCTAATGAATGTACTAACAGAAGAGTAATGAGGTTGGAAAACAGATGTGGACAAAATGCTGCAGTGTGGGCCACACAATCTGGAAAGGAATGATAAAAAAAAAACTTTACAAGCTGTTTTGAGCCTTGAATTAAAAGGAGTAATCAAGCAAGGCTGACTTATAAAGGGTCAGGGGGTAGCATCCTGCAGCAGAGAATAAGCAGAACTCTTTTTACTTAACTGTCCCCTGACCAGCTAAGACTGGGAAGGAGGATTTCCCTGGGTTGCAGCTCCTATAAGCATATTTTTGAATCAGTGTTTAATAATTGCCATTGAACCTCCTTTCCCTGCCCACCCGCTCCCCAGGGAGGTACTTCCCTAATTGGTTGGCCCTTTTTAGTCTGATTGTAGTTTCTGACTCTTTATATTCTGATGGGGGCACCTCGATCTATTTCTGTGACTTCCAGGCAAAATGTGTCAAATTAGAGAAATATATTTGATGACAGTTTGGGAGCACATTGACTCTCTAAATAGTTTCTCCCCACACCCTTTTTACCAGGTCTACCTCCCAGAGTCAATCAGAATGCATGTAATAAAATAATTCCAACTAAATCCTCATCTAGAGTTGTTGCTTTTCAACTGTAACAGTACACTAGAGTATAGCAACATCAAGAGGTAAAGGCAGCATAATGGTCAAAGGAAGATAAAGCCTGATCCTGTTTCTAAGATCAACCACACAAAGATAATTTTCTTTTACTTCTATAGACATTGTTATTAATGGTGGTTTATGGCAGAACTGTCAGACACTCATCAGTTTACTAAACTATGTTAGTCTGTACAAAGTGCCTCTCAAAGTGGTACTGTGAGAAAGCAGTCTGCTGCAGTTGTCTGACTTGGCCTCTGAAAGCTTTCAAAGTCAACTACTGAAGTCCAGCCAGCATCTAATTTTACCCGTGAGTTCCAGGAGAGAATAAAGCTGGTGGGAAGATTACAAAGTTCCTTGAAGCTCTGACCTACAACAGGAAGAGAGTTGTCAGCCTTCATGTCTCTCACTCTAAATTCCAAGGAAAACAACAGTGGCCAGGCATTTTATAACACGTTCCCATTGTAAAATTGCATATTTCAGAAACATGATGCCAACTCTCTCATTTTCTATAGACCTTGTGTCAGTATAAACAGATGACCTTAAAATGAGTATTTTTTTTACTTAAGCATTTCAATTCCAATTTGTCTAACGTACTATGGGTTTCTCTGGGTTTTCTTGTAACACTGTGGAAATCTACTGTTTTCTCATTGGATAATGCCCTACACACTCAACTCAGATGACTGAATTAATGTCCTGGGAATTTCTGGTAATGTTAGTGTGAAATACCATAGTGATTTCAGAGTTTCGGGGCATTCTGAGCTTTCTGTAAATAAAGTGGAAACAGGGCTTTGAAGTTAAGTTTTGTCTTCGGCATTTAGAAACTGTTTAAACCTTGGGCAAGTTATTTAACTTCTCCAGTACTTATCTGTAACATAAGTACAAGAATACCTACCTTGGCCGGGCACAGTGGCTCACGCCTGTAATCCCAGCACTTTGGGAGACTAAGCCAGGTGGATCATTAGGTCAGGAGTTCAAGACCAGCCTGGCCAAGATGGTGAAACCCCATCTCTACTAAAGATACAAAAATTAGCCAGGCATGGTGGCGGGTGCCTGTAATCCCAGCTACTCGGAGGCTGAGGCAGGAGAATTGCTTGAACCCAGGAGGTGGAGGTTGCAGTGAGCCAAGATCATGCCACTGCACTCCAGCCTGGGCAAGTGAGTGAGACTCCATCTCAAAAAAAAAAAAAAAAAAAAAAGAAAGAAAGAATACCAACCTTAATACCTACCTTAAAGGGCTGTTGTGAGGATTAATCAAAAATTTATGTTAGGCACCCTGTACAATGCCTACGTCACACAGCAATTCAGTAAACAGTGGCTATTAGTATTATTATTACCAGGTCAGTCCAAAGTGATAAAAGGCATATCCTATTCAGTAAGATGCCACAGAGTGACATGCCTTAGGGCAAAAAGTGACCTCAGGTGCCCCTAAAAGCACCAGGAGGATCAGCCAACAAGGGAACAGAAATGATAGCAAGTGTCTGATGTCTAGGGAGATCTCCAATATGATTGTCCCAGGCCAGTAATGAACGACTGCCCACTCTAAGACTGGTGCCCTGGAACCAGAACATGAACCTCTTCTTGAAATCAGGTTGATGGAAGGGGGAAAAAAACCAAGAGAACCAGCTCCAATGGCTGGAAAACTTAAATGGCTTCATTAAAATTCTTCTGTTGACCAACTCGCTTTCTGGAGTAGCAGTTCACACACCCGCCAGTAACCTAAGAATGGACCACGACTTAGACAACCCAGCTTCTCCAGTATTAAACGTATCATCTGACGATGTTCTCAATCCCCATGGATAGGAACTGGCAGTTACTGTGCTATTAAAGTCAGAGCTGGACTCCAGTAAAAAGGAACAAAAGCACAAACCATACTGGAACACTGACCATAACCCTGGGTCATTATCTGGCTGACTTTCAGTGTTCTCAAATTCTGTGTGCCCTCAAGAAGAAGAGAGATCAACACAGATTAGTGCTGTGAGCTCTGCTTATGCTCCCCATGCTCTTTCAAAATAAAAATGTAAATACAAGTAATGATCATACTAACTACTATTTACCAAGCAGCTACAAAGTACCAGGTACTATGCTAAACAATTCCCGCTCTTCTGTCTCCTAGAAGGAAACATGTTTAGAAGGAGCTTAGACACTGAAAAGCTTCTTTGGTATCCAATAGAGAATAACAAGTTTACTTCTGGAATTTAAGCAAGCTGTTTAGGAGAGAAGGGCACTGATATTTAGACCCTTGGGTTTAAGAAGGAAACTCATCTTTTAATCAGAAACAAAACAAGAATCCCCAAGAGCTCAAAGCTCACTGCAACATCTGTCAGTTTAGAATGGATTAATAAAATTAAGAGGGACGATAAAATCTTATCTTGGGGGAATTACGAATACAAATCCATATGCTGGAATAGGATAGCGTAGTCAGTTGTTAATATTTAGCTAGTGTTCTGTGGTTCTTCCACAGAGTGATGCCTGGCTTCCCAAACTAGAGAGAGTGTATACCAGTCCCTGTTATATCAAATGAGTTTACTAAAATTTATTAACCATAATTCTCCACTTTAGAAAATCACGAAATAAGGAGCGAACATCACTCTACTTACTTAATCAATGTTGTATTATGATCAAGGGAAACAATCTAACATTTATTACGCACCTATTTTGTGCCAGGCACTCTACCTGCGATTTCATTTAATCCACACAATGATACCATGAAGTAGGTATAATTATTCACATTTTACATGGGCCCAGAGGGTGAAGCAGCTTTTCTAAGGCCTCAGCTAGTGAAGAAGTGGCAGACCCACAATTCCAACCTAGATAAACCTGCCTCTAAAAACCTGTGCTCTTTTTGATCATACCAGGCAGCCTCCTAGTAACTATGCTACACATTATAGTGGATACCTAGAGGCAAGAAGTAATAAGCTCTTTCCACAAGGAGTTTAAAGTCTCATAGGAAAGAAAATAAAGATACATATTTCAAGACAACGTAAGGCGAAACGTGGTAAGTTCTAAAAGAGGGCAATGACTACTAAAGACAAAGATATTCAGAGAAAAGAAGACAATTTTTGATTGGAATAATCAGAAAGGCTGCGAGGAAGAGAACTATTTTCTCTAAACCTTGAAAGATGAGCAGAAATACTACAGGTGGTTAACCAGGAGTGTATGAAGGACACAGAGAGGAGCAGGGCTCTTCAGAGGAAGGGAACAGTGTGCACAAAAATAAGAAGGTGGGAAGAGAAAATCTACGCTCAAGAGATGATAAACAATTACATTTCCCATGAGCAAAGACTTCATCTAAGAAAGAAGTAGGAAGTAAGAAAAAAAAGATCAGTTTGAACCAGAGTGAAAGTGGGAAAGGAAATGTCTGTTTATTGGATTCCTACTAATATTAGGCACTGCGCTTATGTCACTGAATTCAGTACTTGCAAGACCCCTTTGAGCTGATCTGTCATTCACATTTGTCTAGATGAAGAAACAAGCTAAGTGTAAGTCATACATCTATTACAGAGAAGAATCATACTGGGAATCATTTGATTCATCCCAAATTCTGTGTTCCTCTCTCTACATAATGTTACCTTAAACAAGACAATAATGAATTCAGATTTCTTTTATATGAAGATGCAATACATCAAACGTTTTGAGAAGAAAAGTATTATAACATGATCAAAATATTTGCTATTTTGAAATAAAGGAAAACTCTCCTGGGACCACTGAAGTATTCCATTCAAAGGAAGGTGGCTTGGTAAACGTATTCTTGAAGAAATGACCGAGGACATGGGTGGAATATCAAAGTTCTGCCTTTTTTTCTTTCTTTTTTTTTTTTTTTTGAGATAGAGTCTCACTCTATCGCCCAGGCTGGAGTGCAGTGGTGCAATCTCGGCTCACTGCAACTTCCGCCTCCTGGGTTCAAGTGATTCTTTTGCCTCAGCCTCCCAAGTAGCTGGGACTACAGGCATTTGCCACCATGCCCAGATAATTTTTGTATTATTAGTAGAGCCGGGTTTCACCATATTGGTCAGGCTGGTCTTGAACTCCTGACTTCATTATCTGCCCACCTCAGCCTCCCAAAGTGCTGGGATTACAGGTGTGAGCCACTGCACGGGCCAGTTCTGCCCTTTATTGGCAATGTGATTTTAGCGTTTCTTCCCCTAAGCCTTATCAGCAAAATGGGCATGACAACACCCATCTCAAAGATCTAGATTTAAAAGGAAATCATGAGAATGGAAATGCTCTGTAAATATAAAGCATAATGTAAAATTTTTTTTTTAATCCAAAAGTCTTAATTTTGGTAGAGAAAATATCTCAAAGAGAGCCTAGGTTAACCCCAAGGAATTACTCAGAGACTTACTTGTACGCAGTACTAAGGTTCACCCTTGAGTTGTAAGTGGCTCAGATACCATCTGCATGGGCTGGGGTTGAAGCCTTGAGGAGATCATTTTGGGTCCTGTGCCATGACATACCAACAACCCTGAAAGCCCCAGGTTTCTTTTGAAATGATTATTTTTGTGTCACTCTGTCTCCAAGGCTCTCTGGTGACACAACTCACTGGTTTCAAAGGCAGGAAGTGGGTATCAACCCTGGACACAGAGTACTCCATGGACAAAGACATCTAAACAAAACCATATGGCCAGGCGTGGTGGTCACGCCTGGAATCCTGGCACTTTGGGAGGCTGAGGTGGAAGGACCACTTGGGGCCAGGAGTTTGAGACTAGCCTGGCCAACATGGCAAAACCTGTCTCTACTAAAAATATAAAAATTAGCCGGGTGTGGTGGCCCATGCCTGTAATCCCAGCTACTCGGGAGGCTGAGGCAGGAGAATCGCTTGAACCCTGGAGGCGGAGGTTGCAATGAGCCTTGATCATGCCACTGCACTCCAGCCTGGGCGACAGAGTGAGACTCTGGCTCAAAAAATAAAAATAAAATAAAATAAAAATAAAATAAACCAAATAAAAAAGCAAAACAAAACAAAACAAAACAAACTACCTCTTGGCTTGAAGATGGAAGGCTTGACAACCCCAGGCAGTCTGATCTAAGTCAGGGTCATTTTGAAGGTAAACATAATACTTTCATGTTAAAACAGACGCCTCAGTTACATAAAGCCATTGGCCCATTTCTCCTGACTACCAGTAGAGGCTGACAGAGGCTGGGAAACATTAATTGCGAAAGGTTAAAAAAAAATCAGAAAATAAATATGGTGCAATTATGACTTGGAGTTTCAGAAAATATCTTGTCAATTTGACCAGACTCAATTTTCAGGGGAAAAGAGAAGAGCATTTCCCATCCCCAAAGTCTTGGAGCAAATCTGTACATAGTACTTGGCAAGAAAACCACTAAGAAGACCCCAAACCACCTTAAAGTCCAGCCTTATCCACTTCTTCTATTAGGTGTCACTCACTGAACATCTAAACAAACTGCCAGGACTTTACCACAAATAACTTAGGGAAAACAAAGCTATGATAAGGTTCTCCACATGAGCAGCTAGCTACATTGGGAACCCTGGAGGACTAAAACCCTGTACAGTGTGGTCAAATAAAGAAATAGTCTATAAAAGGCTTCCAAAGAATAAGAATTCTGATGGAAAAGCTTCACTAAATACAGACACAGCACTTAAGCCAACTACCCAGATAGAAGTGCAAAGCCAAGTCTACTCTGATTTCAGGACTAACACTGATTCCACAGGGTGCGAGGATGTGCCCATTGTGGTTCTGGAGAAGGATGGATAGACTTAGGGGCACTGATGCTCTACAAAGCCTCTGTCCCCTTGGTAGTCATACCAGTTTCCTATGGTACTTTCCAGACATCAGCAAATTAAGAGGAAAGGTAGGAAAGTGTGATGTGGAAACTAAAGAAGGTGTCTTCGGGAAATCTGGAGGCTGTAAGGGAAAGAAACTTGGGCACACTCATTTAAGCTCTCTTCTTACTTCGTGGGGTGACCTAGAGATGAGGAGTTCTTTTCTTTGGCAACTGGGAGTGAGATTAGCTGGGAGTAATACTTTGGACATGCACCAGAGAAGGGAAAACTTGGGTATTTTCATCCAACTCTCGGGTAGAGATGTGGATGGAGAATTGGTTCCAATCTCTGGTATTCCAAAAAGAGCAACATGTGAAACTTCAATAAGTCATTGTGCTCTCCTGTGACAATTATAGCTTTTTGAAAATCTGCCTTAGTGCCTTCAGAACAAATTGAGATAAATGAAACCAAAGTCCCAAAGAAGAAAATAACCAGGAAAAAGAAAGCAGGATGACACAACAGGGCTGTTTCAATGTAACCAGGGAATGTCAGAATAAGGAAAGAGCCAAATGAACTTAGAGTTGATTTTTCTAGGTAAATAATGCTTTTGTTGTTGTAGTATTGTTGCTGGTAAGGATGAAAGACTTTTCCAGTAACCATATACTGTCCTGACTGGGTACGTAAAGCAGTATACATTTTCTAATCTCTTTTTTTTTCTTTTTTTCTTTTTTCCTTTTTTTCCATTTCATTTTCTTCTTCTTCTTCTTCTTCTTTTTTTTTTTTTTTTTTTTGAGTCATCTCACTCTGTTGCCAGGCTGGAATGCAGTGGCGTGATCTCAGCTCACTGCAACCTCTGCCTCCTGGGTTCAAGCGACTCTCCTGCCTCAGTCTCCCAAGTAGCTGGGACTACAGGCACATGCCACCATGCCCAGCTAATTTTTGCATTTTTAGTAGAGACCGGGTTTCACTACATTGGCCAGGATGGTCTCAATCTCTTGACCTCATGATCCGCCTGCTTCGGCCTCCCAAAGGCATGAGCCACCACCCCTGGCCATACATTTTTTTTTTATCAAACATTTTAGCAAAACAGGAAAACCGACTTGACACTAGGGCAAAGGAGAGACAAGAGCTCAAAGGAAAAGACAATTGAGGCATCAACTAGGAAAGTAATTTTACTTTCTAAATCAATGAGCCTTGTAGTAAGCAAAGAAATGTGCACATCGGGGCTCTTTAAGCGTTGTTGTTTAAGCATTCTGAAAGCAAGCCCTCTTTACAGTAGGAGTGTTATGTGAGGCCTGAAGGGACACTGCTGTGGGTGAGGCAGGAGCAGCCCAGCAGGGTTAGATCTCCTGAAGGCTTTAAATAAAAAACAAACATCCACTTAACTTTTATAGGGGATTGCTCTCTAATAATACCTAAGGAAGGAGGCTGGTTCTCTTGAGTTTTTTCCTCAGGCTTGTCTCCAGGCTGACTAAGGAACCAGGTCAAAACGGGGGTTTTAAGGAGGGTCCCAGTGGGCCTGATGTAGAAGAAAGGCTAAAGGATTTAGATCTTATGGGTATTATCCTAAGGCTCTTTCTCCTCCAGTTTTCCTTTTACATGTAAATTAGACAAACGCTTTATTCAATACCAAGTTATCGAAGGCAAGCCACTTTTTCTTTCTGAGCTTCAGTTTTCCCCCATGTAAACCGTGGAGGCTGAACTGTATGTAATATACACTTAATCACCTCTCAAGTCTCTTTTAACTAAAACTAAACAACACAAATGGGAAGGCAAAACAAAGCAAAAACAAACAACAGTAACATTAAAGCGCACCTCTGAACCTCTGTTCCACAGCTGGAATCTGAGCACAGGACTTTATGAACCGCTGGCCCAGAGGTATCCTAGACTTATCTTCCCCTTTACTCTGCTCTCCCGCCTCCAATCCTGGGTCTAACAGTCTACTACCATAGGGCTGATACACAATACGCTCTAGGCCAAATTCCTGAGGGTGACTGCTAATGTAGCAGCTGGAGAAATAGTAGTAGCAATAATACAAATGATAGTATAATGCTAATAATACTACTATTAATGAGAATAGATAACATTATTGAGCCTTCATTTCATACCAGGTACTGTAACTGTTATACATGTTTATTCTATCAATCCTTAAAACTGTGAAGCAGGCATTGAAAATACACACACACACACACACATAATTTTTTTTTTTTTTAGATAGAATTTTGCTGTTGCCTCCCAGGCTGGAGTGCAGTGGTGCGATCTTGGCTCACTGCAACATTTGTCTCCTGGGTTCAAGTGATTCTTCTGCCTCAGCCTCCTGAGTAGCTGGGATTACAGGTGTGTGACACCACACCTGGCTAATTTTGCATTTTTAGGAGAGATGGAGTTTCACCATGTTGGCCAGGCTGGTCTCCAACTCCTGGCCTCAGGTGATCTGCCCGCCTCGGCCTCCCAGAGTGTTGGGATTACATGTGTGAGCCACGGCACCCAGCCTAGACATTGATACTATCTTCATTTTGCAGATGAGGAAACTGAGACTGAGACTCACAGAAGTCAGGCAGGTAGTTAAGAACAAATGATATAGCAACAGGCGGGCGCAGTGGCTCATGCCTGTAATCCCAGCACTTCAAGAGGCCGAGGCGGGTGGATCACCTGAGGTCAGGAGTTGGAGACCAGCCTGACCAACATGGTGAAACCCTGTCTCTACTAAAAAATACAAAATTAGCCAAGTGTGGTGACACATGACTATGATCCCAGCTACCTGGGAGGCTGGGGCAGGATACTTGTTTGAACCCGGGAGGCAGAGGTTGCGGTGAGCTGAAATCACACCGTTGCACTCCAGCCTGGGCAATACAGTGAGACTCCATCTCAAAAAATAAAAATATCTATCAACAGACTACTGGACAGCTTTCTAGAGCCAAAATCCAAGGAGAAAAGGGCAACTTAGCCTGGTGAGGTAGAAGCCAGTGGGTTTAGCTGACAAAGAGCTGACAGATACGGATTCCACGATTGGTTCTATCACTACAGTTGTAGGCAAGTCAATGTCCTTGTGTATAAGCAGAGGGCAGAGGATGCGATAACCTTGAAGGCCCTTTTCACCTCTGCCACTCTACATGAGGAACCATGTTCCATAAGGACTCAAGGACACGGCAACTGTTTAATTCCCAGGCTTTTTTTTTTTTTAAGTCCCTCACTTCTATTTTAAAAACTTGCATGTTCCCGTGGCCCTGGAATGCCTGCCTCCGGCCCCTCTGGAGCCCTGGGTTATGTGAAAGCAGCCGTGCCAAGCTGGCCCATGGGCGGGGCTGAGTCTTCCTGGCTGGCTTGTGACATGTTCCTGACGTACTGTGTGGTCAAGAAGCTGGAACTGGGGGGGCTGAACAAGGGCCAAGCCTTGCACTTCAGCTTCCTGACCTGGCAGCCATTCAGAGAGACCCTGCTAAGTGCTATTTCCTAAATACACTCTCTTTTCATAACAATCTTACCACATTGCTTTACTTTACAAGCGCTCTTAAAAAAGGGAACTGGACTCCTTCTGGTTAATCTACACAGACTACATTTGGAAACCATCAGAAACTGAACTCTAAACAAAACGTTATTAATGTGTTGTAATCTGCCCTCTATGTTGCAGATGAAAAGAAAATGTTTTATAGTTTTGGAGCATACGTTTTAATTGCCTTTTAAGAGTGCATATACTTTTAGTACTTCATGTTATAAAACTGTAGTATCTGTTTCTTGATAACTGTTGAGTGATCTCAGCTATTTTTATTGGTTTTTTTCTTATCCTTTTCTCTCTTTTGCTTCTAAACTGCCACCCATGTAAAGTTCCTTTAGATCAAGCTTGATAGAAGGCTCACGTATTTGGGATCTTCATTATAAATAGCTTCTTTTCAACCTCCACCTCACTATAAAACACTTGCTCCTGAAAATGAGTTCTATAAACAAAGATGGAGTGAGTGGCTTTGTCTAAGAATCCAGCATAGCTGGGAACCTAGCAGTCTAGCCTTTTCCCAGTTGCTATTGCTTTTTTATGGGGGCCAGATGACCTGCAGAGATCTGATGTTCTTGCTACTTTTCTCAACTGTACAGCCCTGTCCCAAGAGACCAACATATCACTCATCAACCCAGAGGTTTCAAGGGCAGCGTCTTGGATGGACCAGGATCCAGTCTTTTTTTTGAGGCGGAGTTTCGTTCTTGTTGCCCAGGCTGGAGTGCAATGGCAAGATCTCGGGCCACTGCAACCTCTGCCTTCCGGGTTCAACCGATTCTCCTGCCTCAGCCTACCAAGTAGCCGGGATTACAGGCAACTGCCACCACGCCTGGCTAATTTTTTGTATTTTTAGTAGAGACAGGGTTTCACCATGTTGGCCAGGCTAGTTTCAAACTCCCAATCTCAGGTGTTCTGCCTGCCTTGGCCTCCCAATGTTCTGGGATTACAGGCATGAGCCACCACACCCGGCCCAGTCTTTTTTTCAGTAAGGAACCCCAAATTCATTAGACAGGCGTTGACTTAACAGACTCTCCACCAGCTTATCATCAGCCTGACAAATACTGGCTGGGACAGTAGGCTGAGGCCTCCAATGTCTCACCTTCCAGCTGGGCAAGCAGTGCCCAATTCTTGCACCAGTGATGTAAGACTGGCTCGTAGGAAATGAAATCACCTTTCTGAATGGTTTCCTGGGGGCAGGGCTGGAGGGATGAATTCTTGATGAGGAGGAAGTAGATTAAACGCTGGTCTCCCTAGCGGTCCACAGTCTCAAGACCTCCCACTGATATGAAGCACCACAAAGGCAGCCACAAGTCATAAAGCCTTTCTGAGATTGTCCAATGTAGGATAATGTTCAAAAACCAGACTGATAGACTCCTTGGACCAGAAGGGCCCCATAGAGACTACCTGGTTGATCACTCATTTTCAGGTGAGGAAACTGAAGCCAAAGTGGGCAGTAACTCGCCCAAGGTCTCAGTCTACAAGTACGCAGAGCTCAGCTTAAAAGACTGGTTTCTAGTTCACACACTCACGGCATGTACATGGGCTAGTAAAGGAGGGATCACTGAAAAGAATGCCTTTTAGCTGTCCGAAAATGGGAGACCGTGCCCTTTAATTTCAGTTTCTTTTTAGAGATAATCATCTTCCTTATCTCAAACATTAACTCAAATGTTTCTTATGATGTCTCCAGTGCTTCCCTAATGCCTTCATGACTCACTGGATATTATGGCTTGATACAGCGCAGAGCAGTGCTCAGTCACAACCTGGGTTTCTAAAGCAATTCTTTAAAACGAAAAACAAGCCTTTCTCTTGGTCTTCTTTCCATCTCACACAATATATTGAGAATCCTTTCAGTGGCTTAGTAGGCCCTATTTTCACAACATGTCAGAACTTACAAGTGTATGAAGAAGCCGCTGTTTATAAATCTTCTCATATTTAAAATTACCACGACTGGTAATTAGGTTTTCTTCCCTATCATCCCTTTAGTAACCTTTTACTTCATATTTAGCACACATTTCTGAGGGGGATAAATGATCTAGGAACACTGAGGTCTTATGTTTGTCAAACCATTTGCGGACAATCATGAAGGCAAAGCTCTCTACTAGGCCCACGGTATGAACTTACCTTAAACTTCCACCAGACAAACCCAGGGAAAGGGGCCTGGTGTCTTCAACCTTCTTTATAGAAGAGCAGGACTATTTCATAGCCTTCTCTAGTTTCACAATGGCTGCTCCTATTTGGTATCTTGTTTTCTGATCCTCTTTAAGCCTGCCTCATTCAATTTCTGATTTGTAATCTCTGGGGCAGGTGATATTTTAATACCCTAAGAAATCATCTCAAAAGGAAGCTTTAAAAGCTTTAAATGTGATTAGGTCATCATTTTTTTTTTTTTTTTTTTTTGGTATTCCATTATTCTATCAGATATATTCAGAAAGATTTTTTCCCTTTTGACAGATAACAGATTAAGGCGTAGTAATTATAAAAATAATGGGCAGAGAGTAGCTACTTAAACATATTTGGAAATAACACCTGTAACCATGATTCCACAAATATTTCTAAATAATTATCTTCTGAGTTTCCTAAAACAATATGAGAAAAACAGTTTTCCCTTAGATCAGTTAAGGGAAAACTCTTCCACTCTGTAGCTTTTGTATTAATTGGCGTTCCTAAAACAAACTATTTCTTCAGCCAGAGACGCAATTTTATGTTGGACACTAGAGTCCATCTCTGCTGCTAAGATCCCGCTCCTTCAGATTTCAGCAATATCATTTTTGGGTGTGTTTCATGACCTTTTGTGCTAGCAAATAAGCCTTTGGAGGATTAAAATTAACTTTCCTTATCCTAGTCTACGGAGTGCTCTGCTCTGGGAACATCAAAAAAAGGCATAGGCCTGAGCTGAGCCAAATACCCACTCCAGCAGTGCTGGTATTACTTTAAGTTTCTTATTTTTATTTACTTATTTATTTATTTTTGAGACAGAGTTTCACTCTTGTTGCCCAGGCTGGAGTGCAGCAGTGCGATCTCAGCTCACTGCAACCTCCACCTCCTGGGTTCAAGCGATTCTCGTGCCTCAGCTTCCTGAGTAGCTGGGACCACAGGCACATGCCACCTCACCCAGCTAATTGTTTTATTTTTATTAGAGATGGGGTTTTATCATGTTGGCCAGGATGGTCTCATACTCCTGACCTCAGATGATCCACCCACTTCAGCCTCCCAAAGTGCTGGGATTACAGGTGTGAGCCACCATGCCCAGCCAAGTTTCTTATTTTAAAAACAAATTTTTGCAGGAGTAGTAGAATACATAGGAAAAGAATATATGTTCATCTAAACAATGTTTTCTCTTTAAGAGCAAAGAAGGAGGAAGTTTTATAAATATTTGACAGTAATACTACTTTGTGAAGCTACTCCAAGAGTCTGAAGTGTAAAAGGTGAATATACTGCTTCGAACTTCTTGACCTATAGGTCTAAAGTAGTCACTCATCTTGTCCTATGTGTCCTAGTATGGACTAAATAGAATATTCAAAGATGTCCTGGTATCATGTGTGTTAGGGGCCTTAAAATCAGACTATCATGGTTGGTCATCTGCCACAAAGCTGGCTAGAAAAATTCCCACCATGATACACTTCTGAAATGACCATTCAGGACTGAGGTCACTGCTACTTACTTCCTTCCTGCTGAGGAAGCATAAACCAGGCAAATTGTCACCAGATGACCTTTACACTCTAATCTTATATTTTACCCCTCCTCCCAAGGCCCACGGCTCTCTGGGAATTCATGCCATGCTGGGACTTAGACCTTCAACTACCAGTATCTTTACCAGTTGTTTTCTTTGAAAGACCTGAGAAATGGGTTGCAATCATCATAGGAATGGTCTTTTAGATTTCCTTTTTAAATTTTTTTAAAGTAGTATCAGCCACAACTCACAAATATATTCCTTTACCCAGGACAAAAAGCATAAAGACAAATTATGTTAAACCATGCAATCCAACTCAGAAGCAAAATCAGGCCTTTAGTCTTCAGAAGGACTCAAATAGGGTACCATCTACAAATCAGATAGGAAGAGCAGAAATTCCCTCGGTGGCTTTGATGGGGAAAGGATTCAAGAAGTGCTCAGAAAAGCAGAAAGCTCTCCAAAAGAAGCTAATTCAAAAGAGATTTCCAAGTCAATATCCAAACCAAAGAGATGTGGAAAAATTCAGAAAAGCATCCTAACAAAACATCCCAGCAAAGTGCCCCAACTCCGTTTTGTAAACCCACAACTGGTAGGAGCAAAGTTCCAGTGTGACAGCCTTTTAATGCAGTAAGTTGTAACCACAAGTGCGGTTGCTCTTCTAACATTATTTTCTTTGGGAAAATTACATGGGTGGGTAGGGGAAGCAAACCCAAGAGGACTGCAGTTTACAAGTCCTGAGGCCTGGCTGGTGAGATGCAAGGAACCTAGAGGTGGGGGCCTGATGGCAGATAAGAGGAATCTAAGCTGATTGCACAAAAGGTCTAAGATCTCCAGCCACTCATCAGGTAGAGTATGCTGCTCTCTACTTGCAAAAATGCTCAGTAAAATTTTACTGCCAAGGCAAAAGGAGAAACATCTGCTGTAGTCAAGAGCAGCTGTGGTCAGCAATAAGGGACTTGGCACATGGTCAATGCTGCTCTTGCTGGTAGGTGGTATTGTGGTCACCAGTAATTACTTTGGAGAATTTCATGGAGTCAAGGATAACTAAATGGACAAAGAACATTTTATTTTACTTTCTATCTTTAGCTCCAGAGCAGAAATCGTGACATGTTGTACAGAATTCAGAAGCCCAATGAATCCACATTTTTCATGGCAGAACTTTTTACCTCAAAGACTAGAAATACTTAAATATAAGTATTTTAAACAATATATGTTTGATAAGCGACCTCTCCACTCATTATTTCTGACTGAACAGTTCCTGAAGATTATGTTAGTTTTCAAGTTTTTTCCTTCTGAAAGATATATTGTAGAACACTATAAGGAAAACGCGAAAATTCTATTTAGCCATCAATAAATGGTCCAGTTTTTAAAAAACCTCATCTGTATCAAATTTGCATGCTATCTTCAAAGTTAAATAACTTTACATTGAATGGGAATTGGAGTGTAAATAAAAGTCTGTTTGATGTATTCAGTTGTGATAATTTTTCATGGAATGATGAATGTCAGAAACTAGCAGTGAAATTAATATATACTGTACTTAAAAAATTAAACACTTGGGAAATAACCTTTTGAGCCACTAGAAAATGATAAAGTCTAAGACATTTCAATCAAGCTAATTTCAGTGCTAAAGCAATGCATTTTTCCTACCAGAAACTATATGAAAAAACAAATTAAACAAAATGGTTCTCCGAATGATGGGATAACATCAGGCTCAAGGAAAACGTCATGATTGTGTGTCAATTAGGTTATTACACACACACGCGCACACACACACACACTCACATATACACACACTCTTTCTCTCTCTCAAAGGCAAAACTAGCCACATTCATTTTAAATCATGTCAAGGCTGAATGGTTGATATTGTATTAAAATAAAAGCATGACTTGCATTTTAATGCAAGAGCTAACCTGTAAAAACTGGTCTAATTCCAGTACACAGGCTCCAATGAGGCCATGTCAGGTGCCTCCCCTAGCCTACACCTGAATACCAAGGCTCCTACATTGACTTCCGGTTAGTTTTGGAATTAAAAGGAGAGACCTGAGAGACTGGGGGAAACAACCTAAAATCTTCTTCTTCTTTTTTTTTTTTTTTTTTTTTTGAGATAGAGTCTTGCTCTGTTACCCAGGCTGGAGTGCAGTGGTGCCATCTTGAGTCACAGCAACCTCTGCTTCTGTGATCCTCCCGCCTCAGCCTCCTGAATAGCTGGGATTACAGGCACACGCCACCATGCCTGGCTAATTTTTGTATTTTTTGTAGAGATGGGGTTTTGTCATGTTGCCCAGGCTGGTCTTGAACTCCTGGACTCAAGACATCTGTCCACCTCGAAAGTGCTGTGATTATAAGCGTGAGCCACTGTACCTCACCATATCAACCATAAGACTCCCCCAGGACAGAAGATAATTCCTGTCAGTGTGTGAAGCAGGCAAAATCTGGGTGTTAGAAAGGCAGAATTCTAAAGTCTCAGCCCTCTCAATCACTGTGGAACCCTGAGTGGATCACCTGAACCCTTACAGCTTCAGATTTTTTCACATGGTAGAGGAGGTGACCTTCCAGCTTTAGCTTCACACTGAGTCCACCAAAAATGGACCCCTGGACCCTAAAGAGCTGCCCATCAGCTCCAAGGCCTTCCTGACTTTGCACTAGGCTGTAAGTACCTCCACTCAAGAATCTCTTATTTTTTCGTTCAATGGGACAGAACTTCATTAACATGAAAAAGAAGCACCAAATGCAGGTGTTCCCTCAGGAACGGCTTTTTCTGAGAGCTCAATATCTCCTCTTGTTATGTTAAAGCCTACCATCTGAAACCACTTGAATGTTAGGCAAGGAGGTGCTTCTACAACTTTGATTTGTACATATAAA
The DNA here is from genome assembly GCA_963573385.1 of Cacajao melanocephalus. NCBI lineage: Eukaryota > Metazoa > Chordata > Mammalia > Primates > Pitheciidae > Cacajao > Cacajao melanocephalus. The sequence goes on from CAUYLG010049213.1 coordinate 28,951, forward strand.
ATTTGTCCACCAAAAAGAAAAACTAATTGACACATTGTTTGGAAACAACTTTTCACTTTTTAAAATAAACAATTTTATACAGATCAATAGCATTTGCTTACATACTTCCTGAAATTAAGCTGAGTGTGGTAGTACATGCCTGTAGTACCAGCTTCTCAGGGGGCTGAGGTGGGAGGATCACTTGAGCCCAGGAGTTGAATACAGCCTTGGCAACATAGCAAGACCCTGTCTCTAAAAAATAAATAAATACTTACTGATATTGTTTGGCTGTGTCCCCACCCAAATCTCATCTTGAATTATAATTACCATAATCCCCATTTTTCCTGGGAGGGACCAGGTAGAGATAATTGAATTATGGGGGCAGTTTCCCCCATCCTGTTCTTGTGATAGTAAGTTAGTTCTCATGAGATCTGATGGTTTTTCAAGGGGCTTCCCCTCTTCACTGGGCACTCATTCTTCTCCCTGCAACCATGTGAAGAAGGACGTGTTTGCTTCCCCTTCTGCCATGATTGTAAGTTTCCTGAGGCATCCCAGCCATGCAGAACAGTGAGTCAATTAAACCTCTTTCCTTTATGAATTACCCAGTCTCGGGTATGTCCTTAGAGCAGCATGAGAATGAACTGATATACTTACTAAAATTATAGTCTATTATACCACATTTAGAAAGATGAATAATGAAATCACAAAACACTATGCAATTGCAGTTAAATCTTTTAAAAAATTGCTCCTTCTCTACATACCCAATTTTTAAAAATATAGAGTGAATCAAGTATGTGAGATTTGGGTAATTTTAACACTAAATTAAAATAATACTCTGAATTTTACCTATTGTTATCCTTTTATAGCACATATTTTTGTTGACTTCTAGTAACTGGGTTTCCAAACCCCGGTGACTTTGTTCATAATGTTCACAATATAGTGTTAAGTAAAAAAGCAAAGGAAAACACATTCATTACAGGACAGGTAAGACTCGTCGCTTAATAACAGATAAGCTCAGTGTGATTTCATTTTACAGAAAATAGTGTGTATGTGTGCATATACAAATGGATACAAGAATCTTATAAATACCATAATGTTAATAGTTGTTAACTCTAGGTAAGGAAATTATAAGTGATTTTAATTTTCTTCTTTTTGCTTCTGTTTTTTTTCTGCCTTTTTTTTTTATATATAGTATGTATTACTTAAGTAAAAAAAAGAGGTTTAAAAATGCTTTAGTTCTTTTAAAACATAAAGTAATTAGCATGTTAAAACTCATCCCTTTGGGAGGCTGAGACAGGGAGAATCACTTGAGGCCAGGAGTTCAAGACCAGCTTGGGCAACATAGCAAGACTATCTCTTAGCAAAAAAACAAACAAACAAACAAAAAAACAAAAAAAAAAACTGAAAAAGTTAGCACGGTGTGGTAGTGCACACCAATATTCCCAGCTACATGGGAGGCCTAGGTGGGAGGATCACTCAAGCCTAGGAATTTGAGGCTGCAGAGACCTATGGTCATACCACTGCACTCCAGCTCGTTGACAGAGCAAGATCTCATCTCTTAAGGAAAGTACCAAAACACTCATCCCTCAATTACATAAAATAGTTAGAAATTATTTTCCCTGAAGTCTCAAGCAGTCACTTTCTCCACAATGGATGTTTCTGGCAGGGAACTGTGCTACATGAAGGAATGTAAGTAAATAAAAGTCCTGAAGGTCAGGATAAAAGGATTATCCTAGATTCAATTAAACTGTACTCAATTCTAAGTCCTCTTATATTGTCTTTATATTTTCTTGAGACACACTTATGATATTCCTCAAAAAATTAAAAACAAAACTACCATATAACCCAGCAATCCCACTACTGGGTATATATCCAAAGGAACTGAAATCTGGATCTTGAAGAGGTGTCTCCACTTCTCTGTATGGAATGTCCACTGAAGCATTATTCACGATAGTCAAGATATGGAAGCAGCCTAAATGTCCATCAATGAATGACTGGATAAAGAAAATACAGTATATAGACACAATGGAATATTACTCAGCTTTAAATAAGAAAAAATCCTGCCAGGGCAGCAGGAAACTTTTGGAGGTGATAGACAAGTATATACATATCTCCAAACTCATCACAGTGTATACATTAAATGTGTATAGCTTTTTGTATGTCAATCATATCTCAATAAAGTTTTTTTTTAAAGAATTATGTTTGAAAGAAATTGAGGTTAATTCATGAAGGCAGTGAAGAGGCAATAATCTTTAGAGAACTGTGAAAAGTTGTGATCACTATTACTTCAATTCAACATTGGCTCAGAAAAAGAATAAAATTAAGGAAAAACAAGGCTGATTGGTAGAGATAGGCTCTGAATGTATATTTTCCCTTAGCTTCTTAAATTCCAGGGTCTTTGCATCTCACGAGATTTTAACTAGAGGTTCTGCCATAGCTTTTTGCAAATTTGCATTCAGTGATGTCATTCTAATTGGAGGAGGGGTCTAGGCACCACAGGTGGGTTTTGTCATGCCTAAAGCATCTCATATGAAGAGAGGAGGGCTACAGTCTATGCCTAGCAATATTAACCAAACATGCATTTTGTCTAAAATAGACTTCCAAGTTACTCAAACATCACTATAAATACACTTATGTGTTTTAAGGTATTGTGATTTGTCAAAGGGCTAACCGGCACACATCTAAAGGTCTCCTTTAGGTCAGGCTCTGATATTTATACTGTCTTCCTGTTGTTTGGATTCTTTACCTTGGATAACAAGAGCCATTTCTGGTCACGGATATACTTCACACTGAGAAACAATTCCTCTTTAGTAAACATCAAACAAACAACAAGAAAAAAAACCTGAATCTCATACTATTATGAAAGCTCTTAGATTTCTCAGAGACATTAAACATTTATTCAACCAAATTTTATTCCATGTGTTAAGTGCTGTTAGTAGAGAAAAACAGGTAAGTAAATTTTTTAAACTGGTTTTATCTCCAAACTATTATCTGGCTTATTTACTTTGACTTCTCTTTCATCATTAGCATAAACAGTTGGCTAAGGTATGTGTGTTTAAGTCACAAGATGAAACAAGCAGAAAACAACAGAGCCAAAGGGAGATGTGGGTACTGGGTGGTAAACAGGCTCACTCACTAGCTTCACCACTTGCTAAGCTAAACACCAACCTATACATTTGTAGTCGTAACGGAGTCCTCATTGACTTTTGCAATCACATTCAAATAGTCAAGCCTTTAATACTAAATCCACAGATTCAGTGTGCCCACTATATGAGGGTCCCCCAAAGAATGCCTAACTGTATTGTAACTGCTATTCAGAGTCTTTTGAAGGGTAAGTGATGGGGAGTGAGAACCGAGGGGGCAGAAGCAGAAGGTTTCTCATGGCAAAAATCTTGTCATGCCCAAACAAGAGAAAGCTCCCTAGTAAGAGTGGCATATTGAAATCTAATCAAAAGCCCAAACTATATTTTGTCTTTGATTTCATCAAATCATTTTAAGAATAACAGCCCTTGGTACCTTTTAAAAATGCTTCTTTTTGGGGAGAAGGTTTTAGTTAAGATATACTTCTGTGCATCCGAGATCAATTTAAAATAAATGGACCGGCTGGGTATGGTAGCTCACGCCTATAATCCCAGCACTTTGGGAGGCCGAGGCGGGGGGATCACGAGGTCAAGACATCGAGACCATCATGGTCAACAAGGTGAAACCCCGTCTCTACTAAAAATACAAAAATTAGCTAGACATGGTGGCGTGTGCCTGTAGTCCCAGCTATTTGGGAGGCTGAGGCAGGAGAATTGCTTGAACCCAGGAAGCGGAGGTTGCGGTGAGCCGAGATTGCGCCATTGCACTCCAGCCTAGGTAACAAGAGCGAAACTCCGTCTCAAAAAAAAAAAAAAAAAAAAAGAAATGGACCCTTCAGTTATAGGGCTCAATGATATAGGTAACTGAATCTGCTCTAGTGAATAAGACAAAATCTGTTTTAAAATTTTTAGGCTATATGTGCTAAGGCTGGTAAGTCTCAAATAAACGACGGCTACACTTGTTCCTTTTTATTATTTATTTATTTATTGAGATGGAGTCTCACTCTGTTGCCCAGGCTGGAGTGCAGTGGCATGATCTCGGCTCACTGCAAATTCTGCCTCCTGGGTTCAAGTGATTCTCCTGCCTCAGCCTCCAGAGTAGCTGGGATTACACGCGTGCGCCACCATTCCCAGCTAATTTTTTTATATTTATAGGAAAGATGGGGTTTCCCCATGTTGGCCAGGCTGGTCTCGA
>CAUYLG010049214.1:0-62534 GCA_963573385.1 Cacajao melanocephalus
AAAAAAAAGGAAGATATGAGATAAGTGACCAAATACCGCAGTTCATTCTTCCCAAGCTAGTTAACTGCTTGGGAACTGCTTTATGTGGTTCTAGTTATGTTTCCATAGACTTTCTATGGGAATGACTTCTGTAGTCATCAATAGGTTATTTAAAAAAAAATTCTGAGAAATACCTGCCAAATACTTTATAATTGGAAAAAGACAAAAAACTTTTAAACATTGTTAAAAAAAACATTGTCATTTACAAATGAAATGAAAAAAATTTGCTCATGATCCCATTATTGTATGATAACTATTTGCTACTATTTTGCCATGTATTTTCTGGTCTTTTATTTTTCTATCTATAAATATATACATAAAACAATCTCAATTATGTATTTTTGCACTTTTTTTCTTCTTATGACCAGATTATTATTTTCTTTATCATTTGTATTTCCTCAGTCATGAATTTTAAGGCCATCTAATGTGATCGTGTCATAAGTTTTCACCCAGATAACTTTGATACATAAAGACATCTCTGCTTGTATCTCTCATTTCCTTAGGTGAAATCTCCAAAAGTAGAATTGCTGTTTATGGAGAGGGACATTTTTAAGGCCCTATCTTGTCTTGCTTCTTGAAGTTGTCACTTCCTTTCTGGAAAGATGGTCAGGTACTATAGCCAGGCTAAGATGAAGAATGTCAGTCTTAAAGGATCATCATGATTAACTGGAGAGGAATAGATTTCACGTGGAAGGAAGAACAAAAGCAAAGGTCTAGGCCAGGCACGATGGCTCATGCCTGTAATCCCAGTGCTTTGGGAGGCCGAGGTGAGCGATCACCTGAGGTCAGAAGTTCGAGACCAGCCTGGCCAACATGGCGAAACCCCGTCTTTACTAAAAATATAAAAATTAGCCAGGTGTGGTGGCAGGTGCCTGTAATCCCAGCTACTTGGGAGGCTGAGGCAAGAGAATCGCTCAAACCCGGGAGGTGGAGGTTGCAGTGGGCTAAGATCATGCCACTTTACTCCAGCCTGGACGACAAGAACAAAACACCGACTCAAAAAAAAAAAAAAAAAAAAGTAAAGGTCTAGACTGCAGAGTTAGGAAAGCATGTTTGGGGCAGCTAGGTGGATTACTTACCTAGAGCTTTGAAATATGGAATGATATGGCTTGGGGCTGAACCAGAGAGGGTGCTTGGACTATTTGGTGGTAAGCAGGAAAGTAAGGAAGGATTTAGAGTCAAGGCATGACAACAGCCAGCCAAGCTGTAGGAAAATTGGTCTGGTCTACCATGAAGTTAGTGGTCTACCATGAAAATTGGTCTGGTCTACCATGAAGGCATGACAATAGCCAGCCAAGCTGTAGGAAAATTGGTCTGGTCTACCATGAAGTTAGTGGGTTGGCAAGGGGTGAACCTAGGTAGATATTGTTGTCTGGGGCAGCTATAAGTGGAACTCAGCATTTGGAATGAGACTCTTCTATAGGGGAAGGGTGGAGACATTTGGGAGCCAGCATCCAGACTCCTTGACAGCTGACTGATATGAAAGAGAACCTGAAAGATGACACTACATTAAAGGGATGAGCTGGTTTTAGAGATTTCATTTGGAAGGGGCTGCTCACCCAGAAGAGAATGTTGGTACAAGAAGATGGGCTCTAGGGTTGTTTGAGGGTAGGGTTGCCAGATGAAAAATACACCATGCCCAGCTGACTTTTAATTGCAGATAAAATATGAATAACTTTTTAGTGTAAATACTTACCAAATATTGCCTGGAACAGACATATTTCCACTAAAAATATATTCATTGTTTATGTGAAATTCAAATCTAACTGGGTATCTTGTATTTTTATTTGCTAAATCTGGTAGCCCTACTTGGGAATCAATGTGCAGAGAAGCCTGGGGGGAGAATCCAAACTAATGTGATTGGCATAAAGACTCAGAGCCATACTTTAAGAGGCCAAGGTGGGCAGATCACCTGAGATCAGGAGTTCAAGACCAGCCTGGCCAACATGGTGGAACCCCATCTCTACTAAAAATAAAAAAATTAGCTGGGTGTGGTGGTGGGTGCCTGTAATCCCAGCTACTTGGGAGGCTGAGGCAGGAGAGTCACTTGAACCCGTGTGGAGGAAGTTGCAGTATGCTGAGATTGAACCATTGTACTCCAGCCTGGGCAACAAGAGTGAAACTCCATCTTTAAAAAAAAAAAAAAAAAAAAAAAAGTCAGAACCAGCATTTCAATTAATTAAATCTTGCATTTTTGCTTTGTCTCATCCTAAAGTCTCCTTTATTTTTCTTTTTTTGAGACAGAGTCTCACTATGTCACCCAGGCTGGAATACAGTGGTGCGATTTCTGCTCACTGCAACCTATACCTCCAGGGTTCAAGCGATTCTCTTGCCTCAGTCTCCCAAGTAGCTGAGATTTCAGACATGTGGCACCATGCACAGCTAATTTTTGTATTTATTTTATTTTTTAGAGATGGGGTCTTGCTATGTTGTCCAGGCTGGAGTGCAGTGGTTATTCACAGGCGCAATCCCACTACTGATCAGCACGGGAGTTTTGACCTGCTCCGTTTCCAACCTGGGCCGGTTCACCCCTCCTTAGGCAACTTGGTGGTCCCCTGCTCTTGGGAGGTCACCATATTGATGCCAAACTTAGTGCAGACACCCAATCAACATAGCACACTACAGCCCAGAACTCCTGGACTCAAGCGATCCTCCCACCTCAGCCTCCTGAATAGCTGGGACTACAGGCACTTGCCACCGTGCCCGACTAATTTTTGTATTTTTAGTATAGATGGGGTTTCACCATATTGGCCAGGTGGATCTCGAACTCCTGACCTCAAGTGATCCGCCCGCCTCGGCCTCTCAAAGTGTTGGGATTACAGGCATGAGCCACTGTGCTCGGCCTCTAAAGTCTCTTTTAAATCTCAAGGGAAAATTAGAAAGAAAGAAAGAAAGAAAGAAGGAAGGAAGGAAGGAAGGAGGGAGGGAGGGAGGGAGGGAAGGAAGGAAGGAAGGAAGGAAGGAAGGAAGGAAGGAAGGAAGGAAGGAAGGAAGGAAGGAAGGAGAGAGAAAGAAAGAAAGAAAGAAAGAAAGAAAGAAAGAAAGAAAGAAAAAAGCCCAGACCATTTGATTTGAATGACAGTGGTAAGGATTGTCCTGGTCCTCAGCTTTGCTAAGACCAGTCCCTTTGGCAGGCGTGAACAGAGAACACAGTTGCGTGGGATGAGGCTGGAGGCTTGGCTCTGCAGTCTAAGAGTGGGGCTCACAGCCGTAATGTGCTGTGTGCATATACATGTGTGCACACACGGACAAGTGATTTGCTTCCACCCAGATGCCCGTATGCTTACACATGTATAACAAAAGTCCCTGGAAAGATGTTTAAGGAACTGGTAAAAGTGACTGCCCCCTGAGAAGGGGTACCATGGAATGGAGGCCAGGTCGAAAGAAGACTTTATCATCATCCTTTTTTTATTGAATTATTGTTTTTTTAGGATGCGCATATATTACTCTTTGAAATAAACTTTTTAAAAAGCTGGAATGGACATGTATGCAGAAAATGACAAAATTGCTACACAGTTTAACAGAAGGACAGTGCGAGGGGTACCAGGAATGGAAACGCCACAAGGGCAATGAGTCATTATCTGTTTTGTTCACTGTTGTATTCCCAGTCCCTAGAATAGTGCCTGGCATGTGGCTGGCACTCAATACATATTTGTCAAAGGAATGGAGGGCTGGCTCAACCATCTGATGATCTAACCCACAGAATCAAGTTTGTATCCTTAAATTTCATACATATAGAAAGAGGGAGTAGAGGAGCTACATACATGGTATTTAAGGAAATCAACTCCACCGCAAATGTGGATATTCTGAAAGAAGAAAGAGTAGAAGCTATCAGAATGAATAAAATCAGCAAGGGAGAGAAAGTAGGGTGAAAAGGCTGCTCACCACATAGCTGAACAGAGAGAGACTGAGTGAGAATAGACCAATGGGGGCAAGATTAGTGGAGCATTGGATTGCAGCAGTCACAAGAAGAAAGCTTCAGTGGGTCAGATGGTCAACAGTATCAAAATATTCAACAGAGACAACCCTGTGGGTTTTCAAAGGATAGGACATACATCAGCAGTCCTCTGGAAACAAAACTTCTTCTCCCATATACAGAGACCCTCATACTGTTTGGGGACATTGCCCCAGAAGGGTAGACTTTGGCAAGAAAGAACATTTCTATCCTGGCTGTTTGCATGCTGTCATCCCAGGTCAGGGATGAATAATGACCACTTGGTAGACCTGGTGCTCACAGAGTCTTCATTTGGTTGTAAAAGGGCCAAATTCACCTCTGAATTTCCTTTTTTCCTTTCAGAATGCAGTTTCCAAGTATGGCTCTCAGTTCCAAGGCAATTCCCAGCACGACGCTCTGGAATTCCTGCTCTGGTTGCTGGATCGTGTACATGAGGACCTGGAGGGTTCATCCCGAGGGTCGGTGTCGGAGAAGGTCGGTCACTCTCAAAACAACACAATGGACTGGATTTTCTTCTTTTCTTTTAAATGTCGACTCAAATCCTCAAAACTGAATCTTGAAATTGAGATTCTTAGATTCCTACATATTCTGGCTACTATGTGCATAGTCTGTTCCCTATTCCCTTCTCTTATCCGTGTTTGTTTCAGACAAGGCGTTTCCTCCCATTCTCGTATTTCTCATTCTCTTTGTTCCAGAGATATGAATGAATAGAGTTTCATTTTGGCTCAAAATATGGAAAGGCTTTTCTTTGATCTGTATTCCATACATTAGTGTGGCCGTCCAAGGCCATGAGTACCATTCCTTATCTGCAGACAGTACCATTTGAACTCTAACATTGCTTTCTCAGATATGTATTCTACAGAGCACCAACTGTTAACTTTTTCTCTCAAGACACAGGATGGATGATTTTTACACATGTGCATTTAGCATCCCCAGGTTTTGATGAAACCCCAGACCTTTCAGAGGAGGAAAGCACCACAATAATTTGTCAAAAGCACAGCTAATCAGTTATGGTCTTTATGGACTTTGCTCAATGATGGCTTATGCTGTAATGCTAGTCCTTTATCTCCCACTTAAGAAAGTAAAAGCGAATGAAGTTATTATATTACGAAAGCATTCGTCCATTCTCACGCTGCTATAAAGAAATACCTGAGGCTGGGTGTGGTGGCTTACACCTGTAATCCCAGTACTTTGGGAGGTCGAGGCAGGGGGATCACTTGAGGTCAAGAGTTCAAGACCAGTCTGGCCAACATGGTGAAACCCCATCTCTACTAAAAATACAAAAATTAGCCAGGCATGGTGGCATGCTCCTGTAATCTCAGCTACACGGGAGGCTGAGGTAGGAGAATCATTTGAATGTGGGAGGCAGAGTGAGCTGAGATTGGCCACTGTACTCCAGCCCGAGTAATATAGCAAGATTCTGTCTCAAAAAAAAAAAAGAAAAGAAAAGAAAAGAAAAAAATGAGACATACCTGAGACTGGATAATTTATAAAGAGATTTAATTGACTCATAGTTCCACATGGCTGGGGAGGCCTCAGGAAACTTACAATCATGGTGGAAGGAGAAGTAAGTACCGCCTTTCCAAGGTGGCAGGAAAGAGAGAGTGAAGGGGGAAGAGCCCTTATAAAACCATCAGATCTCGTGAGAACTCATTCAAAATCACAAGAACAGCATGGGGGAAGCCCTCTCCATGATCCAATCACCTCCCATCAGGCCCTTCCTTGACATGTGGGGATTAAAATTTGAGATGAGATTTGGATGGGGACACAGAGCCAAACCATATAAATGAGTGAGCAAAGTTATTTTAACAACATCTGTGAATAATCTGCTGTAATAGAGGAAAAATTTCATGAGCTTTGATAATTCCATCTCAGTGAGTGAGCAAAGTTACTTTAATAACATCCACGAATAATCTGCTGTAATAGAAAAAAAGTTTCATGAGCTTTGATAATTAATCAATAACATAACTTTTGATGTATCGCATGGCTGATCCAGATGTAGCCATGAGAACCGTTTGACCAGTTTTTTGGTTTTGTTTTAAATCTGGACACGTATTCTCATGCTTTTCATTAGTCAAATAAAAAACCCTTGGAAAGTGCTTAGATCTTTCAACCATCACCTTCCCATCCCTTCAGTATTTGCTTGGAGCGCATCATTCTAGTGTAATAAAGAATGAACAGTACAGGAAGCTTAGTCTTTTTTTCTTGTTTGTCTGTTACCTTTATGTTTTCCAGCTGTTACCTTTCTGTTTTTCTTTCTCTTTTAAAACATCATCTTACAACTTCAAGAAAAGGAGAACATAACCACATATGTTCTGTGTATCAGAGAGGTTAGGTCACCTTCTGATATATTGTTACTTATATCGCAACACAGCTAAGTAAAGGACAACACAAGTGAGTAAATGACAGAGTCAGGATTCAAGCCCACTGGTGTGAAAGCCTATTTTCTTATTTTAAAAATAATCACCCTAGTCATTCCCAAAACATACAAATGAGTCAAAGCAAATAATCACCATGGTAAAACCTGAGAGGACCACACATTCAAAGGTCATGGTAGTTTCTCTGGTTTGTGAGATTATGGGTGATTTCTTTTACTTACCATGATTTTCTGTTTATCTTATTCTGACCCTTTTAGTTCTAAGTGACAGAAATTTAACTTGGTCCTACTTAAGGAAAGGGCATTTGTTGACTTTTATAACTTGCAAGTCCAAGGGTCAAACCAGCTTCAGGTAGGGCTGGATCCAGGGACTCAGACAACGTCAACAGGTCTTTGACTGTGTCTCTATCCCTTGTCTCTGGCTTCATTTTCAGACTGGCTATACCCAGATGGTAACAAGATGGCCTTCTGCAATGCTCACGTAGTCTTTAGAGCTTGGGATTCCAGAAAAAGCCCAGGGAAGCGTCTGATTGTCTCAGCTTGGTTCACATGTCCATTCCTGGGCATGTGGCCAGAAGGATGGAATATTCTAATTGGGTGCAGCTGGGTTGCATGCCTGTGGGGGTGAACGTGGGCCAAGGAGAGCTTTTATAGAAATGGAACAGTTTGCTTCCCCAAAGAAAGGAATGCTGAGCAGATAAACATATGTCTACTATACTGTATATTCCTCAAGTTTATAGTGAACACATTTTGAAATCAGAAGGATATATTTTTTTAAAATATACTGTTTATTGAATGTTTATTAGTGCCAGGTATCTAACTTGATACTTTTATGATTTATTTCTCTACCTGACACAGAGTAGACAATAAACTCTTGAAGTGATTGACTAAATTAATTATCATGCTTTACTATTATAAAGATAACTCACATTTTACAGTTAATGGAAATTTAGGTTAAGTTGCTCAAGGTCGCTCAAATTCTACTTGATAAAGATAGAAATAAACCTGGATTTGTCTATTCCAAAGCCAGTGTGCCGGATTCCTTTCCCTAAAGCATTCTTCATGCTTTCTCAATTTCCCATGGTGGGAGAGAGGAGACTTAGAGATAGGTGGTACCTCTTCCTGCTGGTTGCATAGGAAAAGCCTCTTAGCCTGTTTTTTTCCTTCCTCTCTCCCTGGCTATACCAGGCAGGTCTTCCTCCTTGTAAGGTAGGTAGGATAGATAGCCTTTCAATTTTCCTTTTCTATCTCTTGGTAGCAGGAGAAGGCTTTGGGCTTAAGGGTGGAGAAGATCACAGAGAGGTTAAGTAACTTGTCCCTAGTCACACAGCTAGTAAGCGAGACAGCTAGGACCCAAATCTAGTAAACTCAACTCTGTAACAGGGTTCCTTCACTTCAACACTGTTGGATGTTTGTGGCCGGCTCATTCTTTTCTGAGGACGGCTGTCCTGTTCATGGTAGCATGACTAGCACCCCCTACCTACTAGATGCCAGTCTAGTAGGCATCTAGACTAGGCATTTAACTTTTGTGATAGCCAAATATGTCTTTAGAGATTGCCAAATATCCCCTGGGATGGGAATGGGGATGGCGACAGAATCACCATCCCCCTAACCAAGTTGAGGCCTTTGTTTCTTTTTTCTTTTCTTTTCTTTTTTTCTTTTCTTTTCTTTTCTTTTCTTTTCTTTCTTTTCTTTTTTTTGGGATGCAGTCTCACTCTGTCGCCCAGGCTGGAGTCCAGTGGCGTGACCTTTGCTCACTGGAACCTCTACCTCCTGGGTTCAAGCAATCCTCCTGCCTCAGCCTCCCGAGTAGCTGGGATTACAGGCGCATGCCACCACGCCTGGCTAATTTTTTTATTTTTAGTAGAGACGGGGTTTCATCATGTTGGTCAGGCTGGTCTTGAACTCCTGACCTCATGATCTGCCTGTCTCGGGCTCCCAAAGCACTGGGATTACAGGCGTGAGCCACCACACCCAGCCTAGAACCTTTGTTTCTAATTGTGGTGTACCACCCCCAGACCTTTCTTGGAAATAACACTGAGTTTATTTAAGCCAAGAAGTCCTGGCAAGAATTCTTTTTATTTTTTTTGAGATGGAGTCTCACTCTGTTACCCAGGCTGGAGTGCTGTGGCTCAATCTTGGCTCACCACAACCTCTGCTGTGGCTCAGTCTCGACTCACCACAACCTCCGCCTCTTGAGTTCAAGCAATTCTTGTGCCTTAACCTCTTGAGTAGCTGGGACTACAGGCACATGCCACCATGGCCGGCTAATTACTTTTAGTAGAGACAGGGTTTCTCTATGTTGGCCAGACTGGTCTCGAACTCCTGACCTTGTGATCCGCCCACCTTGGCCTCCCAGAGTGCTGGGATTACAGGTGTGAGCCACTGCGCCCAGCCAGTTATTCTTTTTAACAACTTCAAGACACAAGTAAAAGCAGCCATAATTGGTTTTCCAATTTTGAATAGGTCCTACTGCAATATATTCCACACTACAGCCGGATAGAAAGGAAATAAGAGCTCATCCCTCTTCTGCTTAAATTTCCCCACTGGCTTCCAACAGCACATAGAACAAAATCCAGACTCCTACATAGTTGACAGGGCCCAACCCGACTAGGCCTGCCAAGCCCGCAGCCTGATTCCAGACCCCTGCACCTCTCGCTCCCTGGCCTCCATGTCTCCATCTGCTTCCGGTTTCTTAAGGGGCCAGGTATATGAGGAGTAGACCAGCCAGGCAAGACCAGGGTGTGGCTGTTGGCCAGAGAAAGGAGGTCACCCCACCCTTAGTTTGACCTGATTGAAACCAGAAAAGATCTTTCTCTGTCTGGGGTCAAAGCCTCCCCTGAAATTTGCTCTCAGAAAATTGGTCTGCCTGCGGAAGCCCGGCTGTGTACGCTTGAAGGTAGAGAACAGAGCTGTTGGGATTATCCGGCGTGAAACTCCATTTTCCCTTCCCTAGAAGGAAAGCTACTGTCCTCTGTGCGACTCTGATTTTTTCTCTTTGAAGTTATTTCTGTTTTCAAGATGTAGGAAAGCCATGTAGCGAGATTAGTTTGAAACTGGAATAAAAACCATAAGGGCCACTTTCTTTTCTGTTAATGTGCTGATTCTCAAATGTTTTCATCCTGCAAAGAGGACACGTTTTTATTACCCTGTTAGAAACACTAACACAATCTTTTTGCCAGTTTGCTTTCCAGAAAATGCCACTTTTGCAGAATTAAGTAGGGGCTGAGGCAGGGGAGAGGAGCAGGAAGCCGACATGTATTAAGCGCTGACTGTACGCAGGGAAGATACACAATACATGCCATCTCTTGCGATTTTGTTTAGTTTTATTTATTCATTTTTTGAGATAGGGTCTCACTCTGTTGCCCAGGCTGAATGCAGTGGAGTGATCATAGCTCACTGCAGCCTTGACCTCCTGGGCTCCAGTGATCCTCATGCCTCAGTCCCCCTGAGTAGCTGTGACTACAGGCATGCACACCACACCTGATTAATTTTTTTATTTTTTGTAGAGATAAGGTCTCACTATATTGTCCAGGCTGGTTTCAAACTCCCAGATTCAAGCAATTCTCCCACCCTGGCCTCCCAAAGTGGCGGGATTACAGGCGTGAGCCACCATCTGGGTCACCCCTTGTGATTTTAATGGCAGCTCCATGAAGTTGATGTGTTAGATGGAGAATGAGGCTCAGAGAAAGAGGCTGAGTGTCATTTGGCTAACAGAGCAGAGCCAGCATGTTTGACTCATCATCCATGCTTTGTGAATGACCCCCTGCTGCCAATCACTCCAGGCTCTCTCGGGATTTTCTTTCTCCATGCCCTTCCCTGGGTGATCCTGTCCACAGCCCCTCCCAATGCTGTTCAGAAGCATCCTGTGTCACTCTGAATTCTTGGGTTGCAAACAACAGCAACCAACTTGAGCTGACTCAAACAGGAATGGAACTTAGGAGAAGGCCAAGGAGCCTCACACTGGATGACAAGGAAGGCTGAAGGACACGCTTGGAAGTGTCAAGAATCAGATAGCTCTGAGGGTATCTCAGCAGCAGCAACTGCTCCATTCTCTTCCCTGGACAGCACAGGCTGCATAAATGTTTTCAGCCTTTGGCCACGGGGTTCATGATTCGCATTTAGAGTAGGAGCATCTCAGTGTGGCTTGGTTGGGTCATGGGCCTATCCACTGCCAGGTGAGGGCAGGACCCCTAATTAAAGAGCCCTCCCCATGTATGGACTGGATTCAGGGTTCCAAAACAGGGGTTCCTACCACCAAAGGAGCAGTAGTGGATATGGGGCAGTCAAAATATGCCGGGTCCATTATGCCTCTAAGTTAGCTCCTTGAATGCCCTTCACCTCTATTTGTCATGAATGTCTCCCCCTGGATATTGAGTCACCTCAGACCCAGAATGCCCCTCCCAAACCCACATCTCCTTTTGACTTTGCCTTTCTGTGAATGGAACGGGTATTCTCCAGTCACCAGACTGGATCCTTGGGGTCAATCACGTTCCTCTGCTCCCCTAGTCAGGGGCTGAGTGGTGAGCTACATCCACAGGTGTCCTAAATCCATCCCTCCTTTTCATTTTCATGGTTCCTGCTCTATGGTATCCTGTTGTTTCCTGAGACCTTGAGCATCCTAACCTGGGTCCTAGCCTCCAAACTTATACTTCTTCATCTGGAAGTCAGTAGCTCTCAAGTTAAAGCATCTCTCCCAGCACTTTGCTACCACCTGAGTTCAAAATTCGTCAGGTACTTCCCCTTGTGTGACAACATCCACCACCTACACTGCGCTTTGTGTCAGACACGGTTCTAAGTGTTTTATATATGTGATCTATTATTATTACCATTATTATTGTTATTTGAGACAGAGTCCCGCTCTGTCGCCCAGGCTGGAGTGCAGTGCTGCGATCTTGGCTCACTGCAACCTCTACCTCCTGGGCTCAAACAATTCTCCTGCTTCAGCTTTCTGAGTAGCTGGGACTACAGGCATGTGCCACCACACCAGGCTAATTTTTGTATTTTTAGTAGAGACGGGGTTTTACCATGTTGTCCAGGCTGATCTCAAACTCCTGACCTCGGGTGATCCGCCCACCTCAACCTGGGATTACAGGTATGAGCCACCATCCCCGGCCTTATGTTTTATATATATAAACTCTTTAAATACTCAATGCATCCCTATCAGACAGTTTCTGTTATTATCCCTTTATTACAGGTGGGAAATCATGGAGCAAATAAATTAAGTAATTTTTTTTTAGCTGGATCAGAGCAGTTGAGTAACTTGTGATCAAGTGACGGTGTGGGGATTTGGACATTCTTTTGTTTGTTTGTATTTATTTATTAATTTATTTTTAAAGATAGGGTCTCACCATGTTGGTCAGGCTGGTCTTGAACTCCCGACCTCAGGTGATCCGCCCGCCTTGGGCTCCAAAGTGCTTGGATTACAGGTGTGAGCCACCACACCCGGCCATTTGTTTGTATTTTTGGGATGGAATTTCACTCTTCTTGCCCAGGCTGGAGTGTAATGTCATGATCTTGGCTCACTGCAACTTCCTCCTCCAGGGTTCAAGTGATTCTCCTGCCTCAGCCTCCCAAGTAGCTGGGATTACAGGTGCCTGCCACCACGCCTGGCTAATTTGTGTGTGTGTGTGAGTTTAGTAGAGATGGAGTTTTGCCATGTTGGCCAGGCTGGTCTCGAACTCCTGACCTCAGGTGATCCACCCTCCTCAGCCTCCCAAAATGCTGGGATTACAGGCATGAGCCACTGCGCCCAGCCTGATTTGGACATTCTCGACCCCGGTACCATGCTGTTCACTAAGCCAGGTAGTCTCCCTTAGGACATAGAAGTCCCCACCCATTGTGTCACCAGACTCACTCTCCAGCCCTGTTTTCAACTTCCCTTTGCACATCCTGTATTGTAGGCCAATTGAGTGTCATAAAATATTGAGACATATAAAAATGACCATTTTGAGCACTCATAACTTATCCATCTCAATATTTTATGAGAAATTTCAAACATATGGAAAAGTTGAATTAATTATGCAGTGAGCACTCATTGTCATCACCTAGATTCTACAACTTATGTTGTACTAAATTTGCTTTATCACACATTTACCCATCTGTCTCTCTATCCACTCATTACTCATATCTTTTTTTCCCCTCATCTTATTTTTTGGATGTACTTTGAAGTAAATTGCACACCTTACCCTAGATGCTTCACATATGTTCCTTTTGCCTGGTTCTGTCATCTCCTTTCTAAAATCCTTCAACATTTACCTCTAATTTCACCCAGGTCTTTAGGTACAACTCACTGCCTGCCTGTTCTTCTAAAGGTATACATAGACACGTGCACAGTGTATCTATGGTATTCAAGTTTCATGGTGAGAATGTTAGGAAAAATTGTCTAAAAAGACTCCAGGAGGGGCGTGATGATGAAAAAGTTGAGAGATGCTGTTCTAGAGTATATTTTATGTGGGGCCTTACATAGACATTTATATAGATAAGTTTGTATTTTATTAAATGGCTTTATATTATGAATGGCTTTGATTCTGGATTGCCTGTAGGGACAGACCTCTTCCAGGACAGAAATTTTGGCATAACAGGGCCTTAATTAAAAAAATGTGTCGCATGTGTGGCAGAGAACGGGTAGGGTGTGAAGGATAAATTTAGGGAAACTAGAAAGGTTGAATAACTCATTTTGGAAGTGGTAGGGGTCCAGAGGAGGTTGGTGGCATTAGGGCAGAAGCCCTGGGGTGACATAGGCTAAAAAATGACTCCTGAAGATATGAGATCCCAATTGCTGCATCTCGTAGCTGTTACCTGTATTAGTCTGTATTCACACTGCTATAAAGGAATACCTGAGACTGGGTAACTTACAAAGGATAGAGGTTTAATTGACTTACAGTTCCACATGGCTGGGGAGGCCTCAGGAAACTTACAGTCATGGTGGAAGGGGAAGTAGTCACCATCTTCACAAGGCAGCAGGAGGGAGAAGAGTGAGCAGCAAAGGGGGAAGCACCCCTTATAAAACCATCAGATCTCATGAGAACTCACTCACTGACACTAGAACAGCATAGGGGTACCACCCCCATGATCCAATCACCTCCCACCTGGTCTTTCTCTAGACATGCGGGGATTATGGGGATTACAGTTCAAGATGATATTTGGGTGGGGACGCAGTCAAATCATATCATTACCTTCTATGGTAAAGACTTTGAAGATGTGATTAAGAATCTTGAGATGGGGTCCGTTAACCTGGATTATCCAGGTGGGCCCTAAATGCACTACTAATTTTCTTGTAAAAGAGAGGCTGAGGGAGATTTGAGAGACACACGGGAGAAAGCTGCATGAAGACAGAGCAGAGAGAGAGTTGAAGATGCTAGATTTGAAAACTGGAGTGATGCGGTCACAAGGATTTCTGGCAGCCACCAGAGTTGGAAGAGTCAAGGAACAGATTCTCCCCTGGAGTCTCTGGGAGGGCTGCGGCCCTGCTAACACCTTGATTTCAATGCAGTTAGAGAATAAGCTATTGTTTACAGCCCCCTGTTTGTGATAATTTGCTATAGCAGCCACAGGAAACAAGGAAATGCAAGGAGAATGCAAAGGATGCAGGGACTGATCAACGGAGTGAAGGAAGCTTGTGCACCAAATTGAAAAACTAAAAGCTTCTTGGCCAGGCTTGGTGGCTCATGCCTATAATCCCAGCACTTTGGGAGGCTGAGGTGGGTGGGTCAATTGAGGTCAGGAGTTTGAGACCAGCCTGGCCAACATGGTGAAACCCCATCTCTACTAAAAATACAAAAAAAATTAGCCAGGTGTGGTGGAGGCTGCCTGTAATCCCAGCTAGTTGGGAGGCTGAGACAGGAGGATCGTTTGAACCCGGAAGGCGAAGGTTGCAGTGAGCCGAGATCATGCCACTGCACTCCAGCAGCCTGGGTGACAGAGCGAGACTTCGAGACTTTGTCTCAAAAACAAAACGAAACAAAAAAAAAAACGAACAGAAAAACTAAAAGCCTCATTTGCCTGCAGAAGATAGTACTTATGTGAAAACTGACTCCCTGGAAAGTGTGGGTAGGAATGATTTAGCAGGCAGGTGGCAGGTGGAGAGATTTGGTGTGGATGTGTTTGAGGTGATGGCAAACCCAACCAAAGAAATGTACAAGAGGCATCTAGACATTGAAATCGAGTGGGACAGAGACAACACGCAGGGCTGTCCATCCAGAGGGAATAGGTGAGGCTGGTGAGAATGAGTGAGCATCCGCCAAGGTTCAGGCTCAGGTTTGCTCTTCTAATACACACACACTTCTTGTCCTAGAGAATTTGGAAGGTCAGGGGATTGAAAGAGCATCGAGTTATGGTAAAGGCAGCACTGAATGGTGAGACTTCTACAGAGGCCCAGAAAGGGAAGATATGGGCCCAGGAGGAAGCATGGTCTTGGTGGTCTGGAAGCATTTGTGTGAGTGACGGGAGGTGTATCTAATCTGGCTTCCTTTCCTCATTTCTTTGCAGCTTCCACCTGAAGCCAATAAAACCTCTGAGAACTGCCTGTCACCATCAGCTCAGCTTTCTTTAGGTCAAAGCTTTGTGCAAAGCCACTTTCAAGCACAATATAGGTAAGATGGGGATGTATTTAGAATGTATCACCCAGGGGTTCAGCAAACTCATCCTGGTAACCAGTCTCCCATTGCCAGATTTAACGTGATTTCAAAACAACAAAGCCACACACACCCTTCTCTCTCCCACGGTAAATCCTGATTAAGCACTCACTCCAGTTGTCTCTGAGCTTTACTATTTCTTCTTTTCTTTCTTTGCTACTGGGCCCTCCACCTTACGGAGGGGTGATAAGAGTGTGATTCTACAGAAGGTAAATGTGAGCTGGGATCTCACTGACAAGCAATCACTCTGAAGCTGGAGAGACCCTTCCTGTTTATTCTCTCTCCAGAGAGCCCAACTCAACAAGTCATTCTGAGATCAAGACTTCCCAGCATTATGGAGGATACAAACATATATATATATATATATACAGACTGGGCAACATAGGGAGACCCATCTGTACCCAAAAACAAACAAACAGAAAACCTAGCTGGGTGTGGTAGCACGTCTATGGTTCCAGCTACTTGGGAGGCTGAAATAGGAGGATCACTTGGGCCCAGGAGGTCGAGGTTGCAGTGAGCTGTGATTGTGCCATTACACTCCAGCCTGGGCAACAGAGTGAGATTCTGTCTCAAAAAAAAAAAAAGGTAAATAAATAAACAGTAAAAAATATACAGCCTTTAACTTTAGAAACTATGTGTTCTCCTTGAGCTCTTATATATGAAAGTGCAGAGACTCATACAAGGAAGAATATTTTCAATATTATAACGTTCAGTGAAAGCACTGACAGCATTGAAAGGTCAGAGGAGAGAAACTCCCACGGGCTTCTCATAGGAAGTGTGTCTTTTGTTGGGCTCTGCTTGATGAGTAGAAGTACGAATGGGTGGGAACATATTCGACAAGAACAAATGCAAGCTTAAAGGTGGGAATGAGCACAGTGGTTAGGATTTAGACGAGGAAGCCGTTGGTTACAGAGAGCCTCCTCTAAGTAAGATGCTTTGCCTGTGTCTGTGTGTGTGTGTGTGTGTGTGTGTGTGTGTATACTCGTGTGCATGTGTGTGTCTGTGTGTTGCCAATATATGTATTCATGTATTTGTTTATATGTGTTTGTATGTCTCTATATATTTAAGCCTTACAAAATGTCTTGGGATGAGTATTAAAATCTGGGAGGTTGGGCTTTTTCTATGGACACATGGTAAGTGGCAGAACCAGGGTTTGTCCTCTGAAATATCTTTAAAGGACAAGTCCTGCCTTTGCTTTCTTTACAATTCTTCTGTTGTTTTTCCAGCTAACCATGTACATTCATTGTGATTCTCTGTTGCTCCTTCAGTTGCACAGAAACTCTGTTCTCTGTTATGGATACCAAAAAGGTTTTTTGTGTTTTTTCTTCCGGATGTTGCAGTAAATCATTTCAAAGCCATACTTTCCTCTCAGTTGTCTGGATAATATTCCCTTTGCATTGCTCTGCAGTGGTTTTATGGAGGTCTCCAGGTGTTTTTCTTCTCTTATTTACTTTTCTTCAAACAGGGAAGTAATTATTTGGTCTTCAAGAATTTCCTTACTTATAGCCATTTACTTCCATACTTTTTGGGGATTTGTATTCTTTGTATTTTCACAGCAGGAGGTCACCTAAAATTGCCCAGAAACTATCCTGATTTTAGGATTTATATTATATTCAATAACCACTGAAAAGATAAATAGGATCTAATGACTGTCTTTAAAGGTTGATTGTTTATTTAAGAAGACCAAATAGTCTTTGAAATTCAGCTGCTTTCCACTGGTGCATAAAAATCTATAGCACTTGAGATGTTCTTTCACTCTCTGCCTCACCAGGGAGGGGGACCCCGAAGAAACAGCCAGAATGACTGTTGGGGCTCTTGTTCCTGCTTGCAGTTTAGCACACAGGGTAAAGAGGATCTCACCTCTACGAGCCCAGATATCACTGTCTGTGCCTCAAGAAAGCCCTGCTCATTTCCTGGATGTGGTAACCCTCCAGGAGATACGCAGAGAGGAAACCTAGATTTTGTGGTCACCAGCCTTGAAAGCTACTGGCCATGAAAGTCACTTGTAGGGCATCTGTCTTGTCTTCAGGGTGCTAGAACTGAAAATAAGGAGACAGAGGAAAAGTATAGGGGAAGAGAAAGAAGAACATCTAGGATGGGGGACAGGAAGGTATAAGGTGAGGGCGTGTTAGAGTAGGGAGGGGTCACTGATCATCGCTGGCATGTCACATTCATTTGTGTCCTTGTACAATTAATTCACCTATTTTTCTGTTCATTTCCCCTCTTGTCCACATACTCTTTTTTACTTCTTTCAAATATTCAAATGCCTGCTATTGTGCTTGGTCCAGTAGTTACCATGAGGACTAGAACTCCTGGCCGAATCCTTGTTGATTCTGTAGATATTTCATTCACGCCCTACTGTGTGCTGGGTTCTCTGCTGTGAACAAGTCTCAGTCCCTGTTCTCATGGAGCTCACATTCTATCTAGGGGAATGTTAGATAATGCACAAGAAAACAACAACCGGTGATAGCCATCAGCGGAAAGATAAAGAGTCACTTGGGAGGCGGGGAGGTGGCCAACATTCCGTAAGGCAGGCAGGGAAGGCTTCTTTTCAGAGGGACAGTGGAGCTGAAAATGGAGTGACAAGGAGTCTACCATTTTAATAGCTAGGGTCAGAGTATTCCAGGCAGAGGGCACAGCACAGGCAGAGGGCCAGAAGTGGGAGTAATCCTGGCAAGTTCAAGGAATGGAAAGGCCAAGGTAGCTGCCAAGGGCTGAGTAGGTAGGAGATGGGCTGGAAAGGTGGGTGGGGACCTGGTAGGGCAGGTTTTCAGTCCAAGTGTGCGGGTTTTAGTCTCAAGGGCACAAGAAGCCACTGCAGAGTTAAAGGAGGGAGTGGTCTAGTTCATCAGTTTCGGAGGTGACTGTTGTTGTTTTTTTTTTTTTTTGGAGATGGACTCTCAGTCTGTCACCCAGCCTGGAGTTAAGTGGCATGATCTTGGCTCACCACAACCTCCGTGTTTAAGCCATTCTCCTACCTCAGCCTCCCAAGTAGCTGGGACTACAGGCATGTACCACCATGCCTGGCTAATTTTTATGTTTTCAGTATAGACAGGGTTTCACCATGCTGGCCAGGCTGGTCTCGAACTCCTGATCTCCAGTGATCCACCTGCCTCCCCCAACCCCCAAAGTGCTGGGATTACAGGTATGAGCCACCACACCTGGCCCAGAGGTGACTGCTTTTTATGAGCCACGCAGGGAGACAAGAGGAGGCAGGAGCAACAGGGAGTGTTGCCACTGTGGTCCCAGTGGGAGAGTGACGGTGGCTGGAATTACAGAGATGGAGGGAAGTGGAGGCATTTGGAGTATGTTTTTGGTTGGAGAGTCAGAATCTTTCCATTGGTCCCTCCACCCCTCACCCCTCACCCCAGTCTTTCTAATGGGTTGAGGGGTAAAGGGACTAAGGGAGAGATAAGAATCTAGGGTGACTCCTGAGTTTTTCTATGATTCTAACTGGCAAGTGCTTTGGAGGAAAAATTGAGCGTGCTTTGAAGTACGTGCCTGACTTGGTGTGGGATGAGTCGGGGGTGGGGAGGACTTCTGAGGAAGTGACATTTGAGCTGATTGGATATTAAGGACCATCAGTGCCCTTTGAGTATTTTTCCTATAGCATGATGAGTAAGAGGCGAGGTGTTCACGCTAAAGATGAACTGGTGATGGCTAAAAATGCCTGCTTTGTGCCTGCTGATAAAGAAAACGTGTCGTCAGGGATGCCTTGAGGTCTGAGAGGTGGTTTTCTGCAGTGGCCAGGAGGGGCAGTGCCTGGCCAGTGGCTCCTGCTGTCCCTGACTCTCTCCTGGCTTCCTCTCCCTGGGGAGGGCTTGCCTGGGATAGCATCAGCCTTCTTGATAAAATCGAGAGATGGATGTGTTATCATGGGTTAATTCAGAGGCATCTCTCCTTAATCCCCTTTTAAGGGGCTGAGTTTTTGACTTTGGCTGAGGGAGAAGAGGAACCTCCAGTACTAGAGCATGGAAGATCCTGGACTATAGCAAAGATAATTAGTTATTCTATGTGATTATCATCATAGTATAAAAATGTCTGCAAGTCTAACAGCCAACAGTTGTGGCTATGTTGGAGTTTTGGCTGGAGGAGGGACTGTGTGTGTGTGTGTGTGTGTATGTGTGTGTTTGTGTGTGCACAAATTCTCCATGTTCATCATAGCCTTTATTCACACCAAGTCTAAAGATGTTTTTGAAGGCTTCCTCAGAACAGATCTCAGACAGGTGAGATCTTGCTTACTTATTGGCTTAATTATTGTTGGGTGCAGAGACATCAGATCCACTGTCCAATGAATAGGTAAAGTAGGCCGGGTTCGAGGTGAAAGATGTGTGTGCATTGGGCAGCAGTTAAAGGGCAGAGTGACAGGAAATGCAGGGGCAAGGCCTGGGGCTCATTTGCGGGCATCTGTAGCAGGTGGAAAAGCAAACCGCAGCTCTGAGTTTTAGTAGCATTGACGGGGTTAGCTTTGTAACAGATGCAATTTGACAAGGAGAATGAATACCTTAGGGAAAAGGGCCCGTGAACATTGAAAGGCAGTGGGGTGGTTTTTTGTTCCTTTACCCTGCAAGTGCACTTTCGGGACAACAGAGCAAGACTGTTAATGTCCTGGAGGGAACGGTGAGGATGAAGGCATTGTCAGGCCACACTGGGGTATTGCTCTAACCTGGTGACATAGCCAGAGCTTTTTGTAAAAGTGATGCTGCCTCTCCGTCTTCTTCCAGATCTATTGGTCACATCAGCCTGTCCTCATTTCTCAACCTTTGATACATAGATGTATTTCATATCTTTCCTATAGTTTATTATGAAAACATTATATTTTTTCATTCTTTATTTTTTTGAGACAGAGTTTTGCTCTCGTTGCCCAGGCCAGAGTGTAGTGGCATGATCTCAGCTCACTGCAGCCTCTGCCTCCTGGGTTCAGTGATTCTCCTGCCTCAGCTTTCCAAGTAGCTGGGATTATAGGCACCCATCACCACGCCCAACTAATTTTTGTATTTTTAGTAGAGATGGGGTTTCACCATGTTGGCCAGGTTGGTCTCAAGCTCCTGACCTCCGCCCGCCTCAGCCTCCCAAAGTGCTAGGATTACAGGCATGAGCCACTGTGCCTGGCCAACTTTTTCATTCTTTAAATATAAAATTGGCCCATTCTATTTTTTTTTCTACAAATCACACATCACTTACTACCTGATAGGAGTTGGTGGCTCAATGTAAAAGTCATGTTCCTGAACCAGTTTGTTGGGTTTTTTTGTTTTTTGTTTTTTGTTTTTTTTGAGATGGAGTTTCACTCCTGTTGTCCAGGCTGGAGTGCAGTGGCATGATCTTGGATCACCGCAACCTCCACCTCCCAGGTTCAAGCAATTCTCCGGCCTCAGCCTCCTGAGTAGCTGAGATTATAGGACTGTGCTATCATGCCTGGCTAATTTTTTATTTTTAGTAGAGACAGGGTTTCTTTGTGTGGGTCAGGCTAGTCTAACTCTCAACTTCAGGTGATCCGCCCGTCTCGGCCTCCCAAAGTGCTGGGATTACAGGCATGAGCCACTGTGCCTGGCCCCTGAACCAGTTTAATATGTTGCAATTCTTTAAGAAAAATGCAATTCATCATAGTTTTAGTAGGCTGAAAAACATGAAGACATCAATGGAAAACATTCTCTCTCATTGGTTCATATACTTGTGAAATAGGAGTTTGAAAATTTCCCAACCATCAAAGTATATGCTTCAGGCCAATTTTTTGCCTAGGTACGTGATGGACAGAGGGGTAGAAGGATTGCGGGAGAGGTGGAGTGGCAGAAGAGACCCCAGAAATGTTAGGTTTCTGGCTGGCTGATGCCCACTGTCTAATACAGTGTCTTCTTTCCTTTTTTTTTTTTTTGTTTTTGAGACGGAGTTTTGCTCTCGTTGCCTAGGCTGGAGTGCAATGGCACAATCTCGGCACGAACTCTGCCTCCGGGTTCAAGCAGTTCTTCTGCCTCAGCCTCCCAAGTAGCTGGGACTACAGGTTCATGCCACCACGCCTGGCTAATTTTTGTATTTTTAGTAGAGATGGGGTTTCACTATATTGGCCAGGCTGGTCTCGAACTCCTGACCTTGTGATCTGCCTGCCTCGACCTTCCAAAGTGCTGGGATTACAGGTGTGAGCCACCGTGCCTGGCTAACAATGCTTTCAACAAAAACACTACCGTGGGTCTCCCAAAGGGAAATGACTCAAGGCAGCAGAAGTGATGGATTGTCCAGTATTGGGGCATGTTTTCTACCATCAGGTTGATGGTCTGATAAGTTGTATCCAAGAACGCTGACTTACAATGGGCAGATCACCCAGGATTGCCTCGGGTGGCACCCTCACGTTTCTGTTCCTGTTTGTCCCTGGATTTTCCTATTCGTCCGCTCAGCGGAAAACCAATCAAACGAGATGGGCACTTTCCACAAGGACTCGGGAAACCTGTTCTGATACCAGCTTTGGCTTACTTGCTGACTTATCCTGGTAATGTCATCCAGTGCTGAGAGAATGGACTTCAGAGCCAGACTGGCGGGGGGTCTTGTTCTGTGGCCTCAGTGAAGTTAATGTAGATTTTGGGATTAGTAATGTAGCATGTAGAAATCCCTTCTATCTTGGAGAAAGAAAATTGGCACATACATGTGGAATATAAAAGTTGCATTTCACTTTCAGAGATCCATTTTAAAGTAAGGGAGTATTAAGTCTAAAAGAGTTGAAAGAATATAAGTGAACATTGCATATATCTCCCCTGAACCCACTGGCATCTCATTGACTTCTACTAAAGAACACAGGAATGATATGAGTGTGGAGTCTGGAAACCAAGTCTAGTTTTCTTAAGAGCTGTGTCTTCTTCAGCAAATTTCTTAACCCCTCTGTGCTTCAGATTTCTCTTCTGTAAAATGAGTATACTGTTGGTTGCTATGGGTGATAAATGGGTTGATCTATGCTCAGTTCTCAGAATGATGCTTGGTTCTTAGTAAATGCTATTTCAATGTTAGCTATTACTTTAAGGAGGTATTTCTTATCGTTGTTTCTTCTGTACGATAAGGAGAGTAGGCAATGTCAGTGGTTCTCTACTATGGGTGAACACTAGAGTCGTTTGTGGAGCTTAAAAGCTCTCAGCATTTTAGAAAAATTTTGATGCCTGGACCCCTCTCTACCCACCTTGAAACAGAGTCTCTGGGAGTGGGGCCTAGATATAGGAATTTTAAAAGAAGTTTCCTGTGGTTTGGGGCACAGTGAGCCTGAGAAGCAAAGGCAGAGATGGCCCTGAGATCCCTTCAGCTTGGAAGTTGGCATGCTGGGTTTCTACGGCAGGGGCACATTATAGCTTCCCTTCCTGTACTCATTGCACTCATATGTGCCACCAAACTTTCTTTTCCCTTTTAAAAAAATGGAGGTGAAAGTCCTGTAACATAAAGTTAAGCATTCTAAAGTGTACAATTTCAGTGACCTACATTCACAGTGCTGTGCAGCCACCACCACCTAGTTCCTAAACATCTTCATCACCCCTAAATAAAACCTGGTACCCGGTAAGCAGTCAGCTTCATCCTCCCTTCCCTCAGCTTCTGGCAACCACCAAGTTGCTTTCTGTGTCTATGGCATTACTTGTTTTGGATACTTCATATAAACGGGATCATACAATACGTGGGCTTTTGTGTCTGGCTTTTTTCACTTAGTGTACTGTTTTCAAGGTTCATCTACATTGTAGTATGGATCAGGGGTTCATGCCTTTTTAGGACTGAGCTGTATTCCACTATGTGGATGTACCATATTCTGTTTACTCATTCATCTGTTGATGGACAGTTGGGTTGTTCCCATCTTAACTATTGTGAATAGAGCTGCTATGAATGCTTGTGTCCAAGTATTTGAACACCTGTTCTCAATACTTCTGGGTATATCCCTAGGACTGGAATTGCTGGGAGTGGAAATGCAATGGTAATTCTGTATTTAATTTTACTGCCAAATTGTTTACATGTGGTTAAACATTTGCCTCTGTTCTTCACCCTCACAGGTCTTCCTTGACTTGTCCCCACTGCCTGAAACAAAGCAACACCTTTGACCCTTTCCTGTGTGTGTCCCTACCTATCCCCTTGCGGCAGACGAGGTACGTGAGTGTCGCAGCTTGCCCGGTGAACGTGACTTCCATCCTTACTCATTAAGGGGAACCTTCTGCCCTCACACCTGCCATTTTCTCTCCTTTGCTTCTCAGCCGGCATTTCTCTGGAAACCAGCCTTATAGCTGGATGACATTCAACTATTAAAACTGACAGAGTAAAAGGTTACTGTGTCCCTTCTCTAGCTAAGGAGGAAATTACGAATGTTTGGCACTATTGCCAGTCTTAGGTATGTAGCCCATTCAGAAGCTGGCATGGACCCATTGGCCTCGCTTGGTCAGACAGGGGCTAACTAGCGAAAACCTGTGGCTACCTGCTTTTCCCAGCTTTATTTCAATTTCAATTTCAAAAATCTATTTTCTTCTTTGGGAAGGTGTAGGAAAAAGATTTCTTTAAGGAGCAAAGAAAGAGGGAAAGGGTTGTTTGGGGGAAGATGAGAAAAAAAGAAAAGCGCAGGTAATGCTGGGTGACAGGTGCCATGGCTGAGTTCTATAAAAGTAAGCCCGAATCTTAGCAGTGACCATTGAGGTAAATGGCCAATGTCAGGGTCGTGGCATGCAGGTGAGCTCCCATGTGGAGTGTCTTCTCTGGCATTGGAACAGAGGCATTCCTCTTTATGTTCCCCACCTCCTTAAGTGCCATTTCTCTTACCCTCTGCCTGTTAACATCCCCTGACTTTAGGATGCAGCTGAAGACATGACATCTTCAGAAGCCTTCCTTGGCAACTCAATCTCCCTTTCTGCTCTAAAATCCTGTGCTGCTGGTCTTCTGCATTACAAATATAACTGTTGGCTTATACGACAATGTGGCTTATACTGTGTATCATCAGTGACACCATCAGATAATGTTAACTTTTTCTTTTTTTTTTTTTTTGAGACGGAGTTTCACTCTTGTTACCCAGGCTGGAGTGCAATGGCGCGATCTCGGCTCACCACAACCTCCGCCTCCTGGGTTCAAGCAATTCTCCTGCCTCAGCCTTCCAAGTAGCTGGGACTACAGGCGCGTACCACCATGCCCAGCTAATTTTTGTATTTTTAGTAGAGACGGGGTTTCACCATGTTGATGAGGATGGTTTCAATCTCTTGACCTCGTGATCTACCCACCTCGGCCTCCCAAAATGCTGGGATTATAGGTGTGAGCCACCGTGCCCGGCCCAGAGAATGTTAACTTATAGATGTGATCTAAGACTTCTAGCCTGACACAGCACAGCACAGTGGTTAAGATGATTGACTCTGGAGCCAGACAGTCCAGGTTCAAATCCCAGCTCTATTAATTACCTGTGTGACTTGAACAATTAATGGAGTACAGATCAAGGGAAATAGTGCTAGAGTGGACCTTCATATGCTGGTGGGATGGGGAAGCAGAGATTTCCAAAGGAGACTCATTAAGGAGAATGTCATCAGTAGTGTTGATTTGTACTGGAAAAAAAAAAAAACAAAAACTTGACTGCTTTTATTTTGGAACTTTGGAGTTTGTTTCTGTTTACACTTATCTATTTAACAAATAGAATCTTGAGATTGAACATCTCTCTATGGTGATTCTTAATCAAATACTTTTTTCCCAACTCTCTGGAAAAGCGGTTTAGAAGATTTGGCTCTACCCTGCCACCTGGTGACAATGTACCAAGTACAGGGGCACAACCAGGAAGTGGAGATTAACTGTGTGCTGAACTTGATCCATTGTGTTTTTTGGTTTGTTTTTTTTTGTTTTTTGAGATGGAGTCTCGCTCTTTCGCTCAGGCTGGAGTGCAGTGGTGCGATCTTGGCTCACTACAATTCCCACCTCCCAGGTTCAAGCGATTCTCCTGCCTCAGCCTCCCAAGTAGCTGGGATTACAGGCATGTGCCACCACAGCCGGCTAATTTTTTTGTATTTTTAGTAGAGATGGGGTTTCACCATGTTGGCCAGGCTGGTCTCGAACTCTCGACCTCAAGTGATCCACCCGCCTCAGCCTCCCAAAGTGCTAGGATTACAGGTGTGAGCCACTGCGCCCGGCCTTGATCCATTATCAACAATGTCATTCGCAGTTCATGGCAGTCTTTAAAGGGTGTTGCCCCTTCCTATTTTCCAGGTTCTTGAGTGTCACCTTGGTCTTCCCCTCTAAGAGCCAGCGGTTCCTGCGGGTTGGCCTGGCCGTGCCGATCCTCAGCACAGTGGCAGCCCTGAGGAAGATGGTTGCAGAGGAAGGCGGCATCCCTGTAGATGAGGTGTGATAGAATTGCATTGGGGCCTGGTCATTGGATGACAGAATGCTAACTAAGCCAGCTGTCTGGGCTGTTTAGGCCAATTTGTGGTTCCCAGGTGACTCCAGCATGACTCATGGGTTTCTGTTTGATTAGTAATGCCTGGCATCTGGGATGACTGGGCCTTGACTTCTCCCTGCATTGAGACAGAATGATCAGAAAAGAACACCTTTGCCTTCAAGGAAGGTGATGATGATTATGATCGTAATAATCCCAACAATAGCTAACCCTAGGTAGTGCTTACTAAATGTGGGGCACTATTCTGTGAACTTTATATTCATGTCTGATTCAATCACAGGCATCCTGTGAAGTAGACATTACAATTGTCCTCATTTTACTAACGGGGAATGAAGTTCTGAGAGGTTAGGTGACTTGCCCAACGTCACTAGCTAGTAAGTGGCAGGGCCGGGATTTGGATTTCGATGGTTTGACTCCGTAGCTCAAGTCGCTATTGCATATTTTCACTCTTGGGGATATAAACCAGGATACTAAAGGAAGAGTAAATGAAACACGGGGACTTGCTGAGAGAACTGAGGATGTGGAACAGGAGAGGGAACATCTGGGGGAAGCTGGGATCGCTGTGTTCTACTTGTTTTCTTTTCAAATGAGTCTTAGTGAAGGCGTTGGATTCGTGGTGCCTGGAGGGGCCCTCATGAGAAACGGAGGAGGCCATGGTGGCACCAAGCTACATGGGCAGGACGGGAGGGGCTCTAAGGGTGATTCAGTGGCTCCCTAGGTTTCTGACCCTGGACAAACCACGTGATTGGCTCTGTGCCCTTAACAGTGAAACAAAAAATTGACACTTCCCTGACTACCTCGTGGGATTTTTTTCAAATCAAAAAATATTTTTAACCTTATTGGTAAGGCATGCCACACATACAATAATGTATATGTATCTTAAGGTTGTGGTGGGCTAGGCGCAGTGGCTCGCGCCTGTAATCCCAGTACTTTGGGAGGCTGAGGCGGGCAGATCACCTGAGGTTAGGAGTTTCAGACCAGCCTGACCAGCATGGTGAAACCCCATGTCTACTAAAAATACAAACAAATTAGCTGGGCATGGTGGTGTGTGCCTGTAATCCCAGCTACTCAGGAGGCTGAGGCAGGAGAATAGCTTGAACCCAGGAGGTGGAGGTTGCAGTGAGCCAAGTTGCGCCATTGCACTGGGGCATGGGTGACAAAGTGAGACTCCCTCTCAAAAAAAAAAAAATGTGGTTTGCCAGGTCTCTCTACATTCATAGCTACATTCCTATAACCTCTAGCCTTACTGAGCCTCCCCGTCACCCCACTGGGCTCCTTTCTGCCCCTGCCCAATCAATCCCTCTGACCTCTATCTCTACCTCATAGAATATTCATGACTCTCTCAAAAGGGGGGAAAATGTGTGTCTCTTGCTTTGTTAACTCTAAAGTGCACTATGGGGACTTGCTGAAAGAGACGGGAGAGAGAAGAGGACAGTGGGTGAGAGTCCTAGGGAGAAAATGGCAGTAATAAAAGATCAAAAGGGAGAAGTCTATGAAAGGTAGTGTTTGAATAATTAAGAGTGTGAAAAATTCTGGCAGGAACTTAAGAGGTGTGATGTGTTGGTTCAGGGAGGTGGGCATCACTTGGGATGCCGGTGGGGGATGGGGATTTCGATTGAAACTTAAAGTCATCTGTTTTGATGTTTTGTTTTCTTTAACTGGCAAATGTATTGCATTTATATTATCTAGAATCACGGATATATGTATTTGGATTTATTTATGTCATCTTACGCTATTTACCATTTTCCTATTTTGTGCCCCCACTCTCCCCGCCCCAATTTTTAGATTGAGCAGTCTTTTTCTTTTAGAAGATGATTCTTTTAGATAGAAAAGTTTTTCTTTATTTCATCTCTTCTGGAATGAAGTACATATACATTATATTTCAATTTTTTTAGCGGTTATTAAAATGTCAACATGTATAATTACTAGTCTAATGGTAATCTTCCTATGTAACACAAGGAACCTGGTAGTGCATTAAATTCCCTTATATCTTTTTGATTTAGATATTATTGTCCAGTATTTTAATTCCTTCTCTACCTCCAACTGTAACAGTGGTAAAAGTTACTATTTTAGTTATACATAATCAATAATATTTACATTTGCCAATGTTTACCATTTTCTTTGGCTCATCATTTCTTCCTAAAACTCAAGTTTTCTCTTTGATTCAGGTTTTAAAATCCTGAAATCTATTTATATTTATTTACGAATGGATAAATGAATGAATGAATGACAGGGTTTTCCTCTGTTGCTCAGGCTGAAGTGCAGTGGTGCGATCATAGCACACTGCAACCTTGAACTCCTGGGCTCAACGGATCCTCCCACATCAGCCTCCTGAGTCGCTGGGACTACAGGCTCATGCCACCATGCCCAGCTAATTTTTAAAAAAAGTTTTGTAGAGATGGAGGTCTCACTATGTTGGGCAGGCTGGTCTTGAACTCCTGGGCTCAAGTGACCCTCCCTCCTCAGCCTTCCAAAGTGTTGGGATTATAGGCGTGAGCCACTGTGCCCAGCCCTGAAATGCATCTTTTTAAAGAGAACTTCCTAGCCACTGTACCTTGAATGGGTTATGTGTGCTGAGATATTGATTTCTTCAGCCCTCATGGTAGCGAAGTTGGGTCTAAGGCAGTCAGAACCCCTACAGTAGTCACCCCTCTACTCTACTACAAAACCATCTATTTACTTCTGTTTGGTAAAAATATTTTTTTATGTATGACATCATGTGAAAAAGGTTAGTAACTCTATTCAGAAGTTCTTTCTGAAGTAAATGCTTTTTGTTCACATGAAGAGGGCTTTATTGTGTTCTCATTTTTCTGTGCTCATTTAGCTGGTTATAAAACTTTTAGATTTTTTTCAGTTTCTTTTTTTGTTGCACTTAAGATGTCTATGGACCATCTAAATGTTATATTTACTGTGCCTTACCACTAAAAATAAGTAGCCAACTAGAAGGAAGGAAAGGGTGAAAAATGTGTGTTGTCTATCAGTCACTTTCAGATTTATCTGTTGATTTCTCTTTCAGAAATCAAGAGGGAAAATGATCTTTCTCATTTCAGGTGATCTTGGTTGAACTGTATCCCAGTGGATTCCAGCGGTCTTTCTTTGATGAAGAGGACCTGAATACCATTGCAGAGGGAGATAATGTGTATGCCTTTCAAGTTCCTCCCTCACCC
Source organism: Cacajao melanocephalus (assembly GCA_963573385.1). Lineage (NCBI taxonomy): Eukaryota > Metazoa > Chordata > Mammalia > Primates > Pitheciidae > Cacajao > Cacajao melanocephalus. The sequence goes on from CAUYLG010049214.1 coordinate 28,547, forward strand.
AGCCAGGGGACTCTCTCAGGTATAATAGATGCTTTGCAAATTTTACTTGGCTATGATGAGTTGTAGGTTTCAGAGGATACTCTTTGGGTGCTAAGGCATAAAACATCCACTTTTAGCACTTGGAACAATCACACTTATTATCCCTGGTATTTGTTGTGTGCAGATGGTTCATATTAAAAAGTATTCAGTGAATACAGGAATTCTCAAAACCTTAGTGAATATCAGAATCACCTGGAGGGCTTATGAAAGCAGATTTCTGGACCCTACCCACAAAGTTTATTATTCAGGTGGCCTGGGGTGGGGCCTAAGAGTTTGCATATCTAACAAGTTCCCAGGTGATGCTGATGCTGCTGGTCCAGGGACCACACTTTTGAACCACTTTTTGGTATAGTTGCTGGGGTCAGCTTTGTTGTCAGGATTCGTACAGGTCAAGGTTTTGTTTGAAGTAAAATGTCTATAAATTTGAGCAGTACATGGTTAAAGAGGTTATTAAATGACTTTTCAACAAAATAGTTCCAATTCTTATGCTTGTGTTTCCTATTCCGTAGACTGGCTAAAATGGTCAGTTTCTAACAGTCCTTTTTATTTGTTGGTCAGTATACATTTTGGCCAAGTTGCTAGTGAAGAAGGCCCATATATGTATATGTGTATATATATATGTTTTGAGATGCATTCTCGCTCTGTCACCTAGGCTGAAGTGCAGTGGTGCGATCTAAGCCACTGCAACATCCGCCTCCTGGGTTCAAGTGATTCTCCTGCCTCAGCCTTCCAAGTACCTGGGATTACAGGCACACACCACCACGCTCAGCTGATTTTTGTATTTTTAGTAGAGACGAGGTTTCACCATGTTGACCAGGCTGGTCTCAAACTCCTGACTTCAGGTGATCCACCTACCTCGGCCTCCCAAAGTGCTGGGATTACAGATGTGAGCCACTGTGCCTGGCCAGAAGACCCATATTTAAAAGACCCTATGCCAGTGTTACATTATACCCCAGATGATTCTTATGCCCTGGCCCCATGTCCTTAGCCAGCCTGGGTAGCTGGCCATGGGAACTGGATGTTTACAGTTCTCTGAGTTGACAGGGAGATGCTGGGCATTGGAATCTAGAACAAGACATTAACTGACACTTGCTATGTCACAACCCAGTGAAACAAGTTCTCCTTTCAAATTCAATCATGATTGACACATCTTTTCCTTCAAAGTCAAAATTTCAGAACTGATTGGAAATGGAGGATAGTCCAAATTCCTCTACTTCCTCATTGGTAAAGACTCTCACCTTTCTCTGTATACTTCTTATGTTGGCTTCTAAGAGAGTAGATACCCTGGGGGCTCTGTGATGAAGTCATAAAAGCAGCCAAAATTATTTTGGAGTATTTTTCAGGTACCTTGAAAAATATTAAATTCTTGTTCCTGTTTTAAAACTATAGGGTAATGGCCAGGTGCGGTGGCTCATGCCTGTAATATCAACAGTTTGGGAGGCCAAGGTGGAAGGATCACTTGAGGTCAGGAGTTCAAGAACAGCCTGGCCAACATGATGAAACCCCATCTCTACTACAAATACAAAAAGATTAGCTGGGCACAGTGGCACACATCCACAATCCAGCTACTCGAGAGGCTGAGACAGGAGAATCACTTGAACCTGGAGGGCAGAGTTTTCAGTGAGCTGAGATGGTGCCACTGCACTCCAGCCTGAGGGACAGAGCAAGACTCTGTCTCAAACAAACAAACAAGCAAAAAACTATTGGATGAACACAATTGCGAATTCACTACCATATTTTTGATGTTTGTATGCCAGGTGTCGGATGGCACAAGTGCCATGAGCCTTAGTATCTCCTCCCCCAAAGCCTTCTAGTGGCCTCCTATTGGTGGTTAACAGAAGCTCAAAGAGAAATAGGGACTAGAGAAGCTAAGGCTCTGACCCAGCAAAGCAGCTCCTTTAAGAATATGAACAAATGTCATTCTCTCTCCTCCAGCTCATCCACTGGGTCTGTCACTCTCCCCACGCTTGGCAGCCCATGACAGTCAGCGATTCTCCCTCTCCCTCCACAGTGAGAGCAAGGTGCTAATCCTCTTCTGTAACTTGGTGGGGTCAGGGCAGCAGGCTAGCAGGTATGTTTCAATTTATTCTTTTTTCATGTGATGTCTGGGATTTGTAGACCTGTACTTGGGAGCCTGTCTAGAGTAAAATTAAATATTTATTCCCAAGGTTAATAAACAAGGAGCCAGGAGTAGGGTACTTTCTGATTAAGAGGATTAGAAATACCTGCCTTAAGCATTTGGCTAACATCATCATCCTAACCATCAAATATCAGAGGCCTTTCTATTAATTGGCCCTCACCACTGTTATTTTATATTGCAAAACCTAGGCAGTACAGTCCTGAAAGAAACTGGCTATAGAAAAGAGGTGATAGTTTGTTAGTCTGTCCAGAAAACCAAGAACTGGAAAGTGATTGGAAGTAAGGAAAGGGTTCAGGAAATGGATGGGTTATATAACAAGTATACAAAAACAGATAGCTTTCTTATATAGCCCAAATAAAGTGTTTAAAAGCCAGAATTACATTAAGATATATTTAGATACATAAAATGTTTCTAAAATGTATCTTAAATAATAAACTGCTAAAAACAAAAAGAGAGATTATTCTAATAATAATTAAAATATTATTAATTAGCTCAGCTTTTAAAAATCAAGTAGCCCAGCCTTGTTGAGTAATTCATTAACTCTCCAGTAATATGAAATACATCATTTTTATCATATAATAAATACTTATACATAGTTGGCCTATTCAACTGATTTAATTGTATATTCTTCTGCCTGTATTACAATATTTTAATAATTTCAGAATTATGGTATATTTCACATTACTACAGAGTGAATGAATTATTCAAAAGTAAGGCTGGGCTAATTGATTTCTTTGTTTCTTTTTATTTTAAGTAGTCAACTTTTTACTCCTGCTGTGAATTCACAAGTATAAATTTCAGGTTGACTAGAGAGGTAGCTATAGAAAAGGAAGCCATAAAATAACTTAAAGACAGCCCAGGTGGGCAGATCACAAGATCAGGAGTTCCAGACCATCCTGGCTAACATGGCGAAACCCTGCCTCTATTAAAAATATAAAAAATTAGCTGGGAGTGGTGGTGCATGCCTGTAGTCCCAGCTACTTGGGAAGCTGAGGCAGGAGAATCGCTTGAACCTGTGAAGTGGAGGTTGCAGTGAGCTGAGATTGCACCATCGCACTTGAGCCTGGGTGACAAAGCGAGACTCTGTCTCAAAAAACAAAAACAAAAATGAAAAAAAACCTTAAAGATGACATGGAATAATATTTATGTCCTTGGGTAGGGGCCAGTTTGACAGCAAAGGCAGGAGTCTGTAAAGGCAAAGGCTGATGTTTTAAATATATTTAAAATTTGAACTAAAAGCAAATTTGAAAGGCAAAGGGCAAATGAGGAAAGATATTTATGTCATGTGAGAGGCGAAGGATTTATGTTGATCCTATAAATCCCAGCTCTCTCAAATTAAGGCGATAAATACCTTTGGTGAAATGAACCACAGAGATTAACATTAGTTCACAGAAGAAATACCAGTATAGGCTAAAATATTCAGCATCGGCTGGGTGCTGTGGCTCACACCTGTAATCCCTGCACTTTGGGAGGCTGAGGCGGGCAGATCACCTGAGATTGGGGGTTTGAGACCGGCCTGACCAACATGAAGAAACGTGTCTCTCCTAAAAATATAAAATTAGCCAGGTGTCGTGGCACGTGCCTATAATCCCAGCTACTTAGGAGGCTGAGGCAGGAGAATCAGTTGAACTGGGAGGTGGAGGTTGTGGTGAGCCCAGATTGCACCAATGTACTCCAGCCTGGGCAACAAAAGCGAAAGTCCATCTCAAAAAAAAAAAATTCAGCATCATTTGTAGGAGAAGAAATACTGGTTTCAACAACAAGATACTCTTCTTAACCTTTTAGATTGTTAAATAATTTTTAGAAATTGATAATACTCATTCTGGGCCAGAGTCCAGGGAATCAGGTAAATTGGTATGGCTTTTATGGACAGTTTGGGAAGAAAGAGCTTTAGTCTTGCCTTTCTACTTCTGGAACTTTACCCTAAGGGAATAATTGTGCACCCACAGGTTATGTCCAAGGTTAGGTGTAGTTCCTGCGATAAGTAAGCATTGTTTAAGTGAAAACTTGGAATGGCTCATGGTACAGGATGAATTAAGTAAACTGATCTGTCCATACAACAATGGACGCACAGTGCCCTTGCCTGTCCAGACAGATCACCTCATATTCGTGCTCTGCTTTGGCCAATTTTATTCAACAGTTTCACATTCTTAACCTCATTGGGTCTTCACACAGTCTGCAGTGAGGTCAGGAAGCAGCAAATGGCTAGTGATTTGTCCAGGAGTACCCATGGCAGAGTTAGGGCCCACAGGCACAGGCTCACCCAGCATTCTGTACCCTGTGAGCTCACTGCTGTGTGCTTACTAGGTTGGGACATGGAAACCATCCCCAGTGATGAGAATATTTCTGATACCCCAAACCAACAATTGCGTCATCTGGATTTATGTCTCTGCCTTGCCTTCCCCTGGCTCCAAGTTTCTCTTATTCTACTCCCTGCTGTGGGGAAGAGACTTTGCTAGCTAGCTGGTCATTTAGAGTAATCTGTTTATATGGCAGTATCTATCTGGCTTTGTATCACTGGGCCTCTGTTTACATTGCAATGTTTCTATTATGAGGCTCTCTGATTGGCAATTTGGTATTGTGTTTGGCTTTAAAAATATTTACATTACTTTTAATCGACACATAATCATATATATTTATGGGATACAGAGTGATATTTTGATACATGTATATAGTATGTAATGATTAAATCAGGGTAATTGGCATACCATCCCCTTAGACATTTATCATTTCTTTGTGTTGGGAAGATTCAAAATCCTATCTTCTAGCTATTGAAAACATAGAATAAATGATTAACAATTGTCACCCTGTACTGCTATGGAACATTAAACCTTATTCCTCCTATCTAGCTATAATTTTAAATTCATTACCTAACCTTAGACACCCCCACCCAGCCCCTCCCTGCCTCTAGTAGAACCACTATTCTATTCTACTTCTTTGACATTAACTTTTTTAGATTCCAAATGAGAGAGAACACGCAGTATTTATCTTCCTGTGCCTGACTTATTTCACTTAACATAATATCCTCTACCCTCATCCATCTTGCTGCAATCAACAAGATTTTATTCTTTTTATGGGTGCATACTATTCTACTGGGTATATAGACTACGTTTTCTTTTTCATTTCTTTCCCATTCATCCACCGATGTACACTTAGGTTGATTTGGAATCTTGGCTATTGTGAATACTCCTGCCATTTACACAAGAGTACAGAGATCTCTTTCACATAATGATCTTTCCTTTGGATAAATACCTAGTCGTGGGATGACTGGGTCATATTGTAGTTCTAGCTTATAAGAGTTCCCTTTTCTCTACATCCTCACCAGCATTTGTTTTTTCTTATCTTTTTGATAATAGCCATCCTAACTGGGGTATGGTGACATCTTATTGGGGTTTTGACTTGCATTTCCCTGATAATTAGTAATGTTGAGTATTTTTTCATATGCCTGTTGGCTATGTATGCCTTTCTGAGAAATGTCTGTTCAGATCCTTTGCCCATTTTTAAATGGGATTCTTTGTGTTTTTTTTTTTTCTGTTGGGTTTTTGGCTTTGGTTCTTAACTCGTCACCTATCCTATTGTGAGAAAGCCAGGGGTAGAACAACCACTCATGACTGGTGGATGTCGTTGGTTTTTCCTTTGCTGGGATAACCTGATTTCCTTGGATTTTCAGGTTTGGGCCACCCTTCCTGATAAGGGAAGACAGAGCTATTTCCTGGGCCCAGCTCCAGCAGTCTATCCTCAGCAAGGTCCGCCATCTTATGAAGAGTGAGGCCCCTGTACAGGTCAGTGTGGCATGTGTGTGTGTGTGTGTGTGTGAGTGTGCACACGTGTGTGTGTGTTGGGAGGGGTAGAATCTAGGGTAGCTCAGGAGAGGAGAATTTGTTGTTAATGAGTACTCACACTGTTTTATAAAATGACTTAGATTTACGTGCAAGGAAGTGACCATTTTCTAGTCTGTAGAGTTTTACTTTTGTGCCATTTCCAAATAACTTTCATGGACAGAGCTTTTTCTTAATAAATCTTTCAAAACACCATTGGGATAAAAAATAGCATGTACGTTAAAAAAATTTTGTTTCACATTTTCCACCACTCCCTAAGCATTTACATTATTCCCAATTTTGTATATTTATGGCTTACCATAGTTTTTCCTAGAAGATAGCGTATTGTAATAAATTGTAACTATGTGTTTAAATTAGCAATTTCAAGGGACTTGAGATAGAATTTCTGTGGAAAATTAAAATGGACGATTATGTCCAAATATGAAAATCTAGATGTTAAACTAATTTTGTCCAGTTTTTTTAAAAACTGAGATAACTCAAAGGAAAACATTTGCCTTATTTATTTATTTATTCTCACATTGATAGTTTCCAAACAAAAACAACATTTTTAAAAACTATTGATTTTATTTTTAGATCGTATAATATCAGAAACTATTCTGATGGTTGTTTGACACAGATGTTGAAATGTTTAGGGACAGGTCAGTAGCATCAGATTCCTGTTTCCCCCTAACTATTCTCATAGTAAAAGCTTTTTATTTGGGGCACACACAGATCTTACCTAAGAGATAATTCCTCATAATTCATGTTCCTTCCTGCTCATCGAAAACCATGTTTGATTTATACCAAATAACATTTTGTTAAAAACCTTCAATACATTTGTACCAACTTTTATCTCTAAAGGATTTTGTTCAACGTACTGTAGAGCAGATCTGCCAAAGTGCCCAAATTAGAAACTCCTCTACAAGTAGGTCAGCACATCCGTGATAGCTTTTGCCTTCTCCCAAACCTTGAGTTAATTATTGCAATGGGTGAAACCACCTTCCTGTGAGCATTTAACTCAGCCATCCTTACTGTTACCTGCTCACACACCTGTACTTTTGCCTCCACACCTTTGCAGTCATTTCAACTTTATTTTATTTTTGAGACAGGGTCTCACTCCAGCACCCAAGCTGGAGTGCAGTGGTGCGGAAATGGCTCACTGCATCTTCAACCTCCCAGGCTCAAGCGATCCTCCCATCTCTGCCTCCTGAGTAGCTGGGACTACAGGTGTGTGCCACCGCACCCAGCTAATATTTTTATTTTTACTTTTTTTTTTTTTTGACAGTCTCAGTCTGTTGCCCAGACTGGATAATAGCATGATCTTGGCTCACTGCAACCTCTGCCTCCTGGGTTCAAGCAATTCTCTGCCTCAGCCTCCTGAGTAGCTGGGATTACAGGCGCCCATCACCTTACCCAGCTAATTTTTGAATTTTTAGTAGAGATAGGGTTTCACAATCTTGGCCAGGCTGATCTTGAACTTCTGACCTTGTGATCCACCCGCCTTGGCCTCTCAAAGTGCTGAGATTATAGGCGTGAGCCACCACGCCCAGCCAATTTTAAAATATTTTTGTTAGAGATGGAGTTTCACCATTTTGCCCAGGGTGGTCTTAAACTCCCGGGCTCAGGTGATCCATCTGCCCCAGCCTCCCAAAGGGTTGGGATTACAGGTGTAAGCCACTGGTTGCCCGGCCCAATTTCAATTTTAGAAATGGATCAAGCAATCAATGGAGCCAGCAAAAATCCTAATACAGGCAACCTTTGACTCAGCCACAGGTGCTTTCCCACAGATTCATGGGTAGATGTACAGTCAGACATGATTTCCTGTAAGAGTAATGTATTCTAGATGGTTGTGAGGCTTCCAGGCTGGCCCATCCATTTAACCCATAATTCCTTCAGTACTATATTAAATACTGATTCAGATATAGTAATTTGAAGAGAATATATTCAAGATTCTCAATATTGAACTGAAGAGATTAAACATATGTATATTGAAGGTTTGAACATGAACCTCCCTAGTCAAGTATAGAGAACAGGAAAGTTTCTTACAAAAATGACCAATTTACTGGATAGGATTAATTTGCATGTATTATGAAAAAAAAAATAAGAGCTATCATTGCCTTTTTTTTTTTTTTTTAAGAGATAGAGCCTTACTCTGCTGGCCAGGCTGGAATGTGGTGGTGAGATCATAGTTCACTGCAGCCTTGAACTCCTAGGCTCAAGTGATCCTCCCACCTTATCCTTCCAAGTAGCTGGGACTACAAGCACCTGCCATCATGCCTGGTTAATTATTTCAATTTTTTTGCAGATATGGGGTCTCACTGTGTTGCCCAGGTTGGTCTCAAACTTCTGGCCTCAAGCAGTCCTCCCACATTGGCCTCCCAAAGTGCTGGGATTACAGGCATGAGCCACCATGCCTGGCTACCCAAACATTTTTATGGTATTTTGTAAACGGAAGTGTGTGAGGCCGGCACTATTTCTTTGCATGCAGGCAGTAGGCTGCCTCTGTGCAGATGTTGGTGCCGTGATGATGCTGTCCAAACAGCAAGGCTCTATTAGGGATGGAAGAAAAAGAGTTTCCTCCCCTAGATTTAAGTTAACATTCTCCTTAGGGAGAACACCCTTCCATGGCCAACCCTCAGTCAAACCCCTGAAGTCAGCTTGCTTCCAGCCATTGATTTCCTCTTTGTTGAAGCCATAGATGAGCTAGAATGTGGTGAGAGTCTGGCAGACATACAAGCTCCCTGCCCTTCACACTCAAGACCCCCTGCAGCTCAGTTCCAGTTTACCCATGAGCCTTGTGGCGCAGGCTCCCCACACACATCAGCTCCCATGGCTGAAAGAGTCAGCTCACAGCTCTCTGTGTCTGTTTCGGATCATTCTATCCTTCCATGTGTTTTTCCTCTTTTCTGGAATTATGATGCTTTTCTCTTGTTTTCCTTTCATAATCTAATCTATATTTCCTCCTGTTTTTAAGAAAACATGTCTGCCTTTTACCTTGTCAGAGTTTGGAAGAAGATTTTATTTTACCTCTGGTTGTCAAGATCATCAGTGACCAATTTAAGAACCATATTTCTTTTGAATGAAGACCCCATTGATTTTTTTTTTAATTGTTGGTAAAATATATATATATTTATTTTAACCACTCGAAAGTGTATATTAATCACATTTACAGTGTTGTGTCACCATCACTATTATGTATATCCCCAATTTTTTCATCATCAACAAAAATTTTATACCTATTAAAAAACAAAAACTTCAGCTGGGCGCTGCAGCTCATGCCTCTGCTCCCAACACTTTGGGAGGCCAAGGTGGGTGGATCACTTGAGGTCAGGTATTCAAGACCAGCCTGGCCAACAAGGTAAAACCCCATCTCTACTAAAAATACAAAAATTAGCCAAGTGTGGTGGTGCGTGCCAGTAATCCCAGCTACTCTGGAGGCTGAGGTAGGAGAATTGCTTGAACCTGGGAGGTGGAGGTTATAGTGAGCCAAGATTGCACCACTGCACTCCAGCCTTGGTGACAGAGCAAGACTCTGTCTCAGAACAAACCAACCAACCAAACTTTATACCTATTAGAAAACAATTCCTCAATAAAAGCTTTATACTTATTAAACAACAATTCCCCATATTCTCCTCTCCCTAGCTCCTTATAACCACCATTCTACTTTCTATCTGTATGAAGTTTCCTGTTTTAAATACTCATATAACTAGAATTATATAATATCTATCTTTTTACGTCTGACTTATTTCACTAAATGTCATGTTTTTAAGAGTCATACATGTTGTAGCATATCTCAGAATTTTTTTTGTTTTGTTTTTTAATTTTTTCTTTTTTTGAGACTGTGTTTCACTGTTGTTACCCAGGCTGGAGTGCAATGGTATGATCTTGGCTCACTGCAACTTCCATCTCCCCAGTTCCAGTGATTCCCCTGCCTCAGCCTCCTGAGTAGCTGAGATTACAGGTGCCCGCCACCACACCTGGGTAATTTTTTAATATTTTTAGTAGAGACAGGGTTTCTCCATGTTGGTCAAACTGTTCTCAAACTCCTGAATTCACCTGCCTCAGCCTCCCAAAGTGCTGGGATTACAAGTGTGGGCCACCACACCAGGCTGCCTTCATTTTTAAGGCTAAATAATATTCTATTGTGTATATATCCCACATTTTGTTTATCTGTCCATTGTTGGTGGACACTTAGGTTGTTTCTTTCTTTTGACTTGTTTTGAAAAATGCTGCCATGAACATTGGTGTATAAATATCTGTTCAAGCCCCTCCTTTCGACTCTTAGGTATACACCTAAGAGTAGAATTAAAGGTTATATGGTAGTTCTACATTTAACCTTTTGAGAAACTGCTGAACGGTTTTCTACAGCAGCTGTACCATTTTACATTCTCACCAGCAATGCATAAGGATTCCAGTTTCTCCATATGCTTGCCAATGCTTGTTATTTTCTGTTTTTTAAAAAAAAAAAATTGAAAATTTTAATTATAGGCTGGGCACAGTGGCTCATGCCTGTAATCCCAGGACTTTTGGAGGCTGAGGTGGGAGGGTCACCTGAGGTGAGGTGTTCGAGACCAGCCTGGCCAACATAGTGAAACCCCATCTCTATTAAAAATACAAAAATTAGCTGGGCGTGGTGGCAGGTGCCTGTAATCCCAGCTACTTGGGAGGCTGAGGCAGGAGAATCACTTGAACTCGGGAGGCAGAGGTTGCAGTGAACCGAAATTGTGCCACTGCACTCCAGCCTGGGTGACAGAGTGAGACTTCATCTAAAAAAAAAAAAAATAGGATTAATTATAACCATCCCAGTGGGTGTAAAGTGGTACCTCATGATAGTCTTGATTTGCATTTCCCTAATGACTAATGATGTTGCCGATCTTTTCATGGGCTTCTTGGCCGTCTGTACATCTTTTGAGAAGTATCTACTCAAATGTTTGCTCATTTTTTAATTGAGTTGTTCATTCCATTGAATGTTTAAGAAGCATCTTTCATTAAACATATTATTGTAAGCCTCATTTCAATTTCAGAAAAGTTACAATATAAAAACACATATCTTAGAATAATAACTAAGGTGCTATGTCTTTATATAGCTTATTTTAAAATGTATAAATATTTACTTTGTAAAATATACATGAATTGACTTTTAGAAAATTGCCTCATTGTGGGGATGATAATCATCTTAATAAAGTAGGTTAAGATGCATATTTAAAATTAATTAACATGATTGACTTATGTTCCATTAAATGTACCAGTATCTCCTCCAGTTAAACATTTGTTATTTAAATACACTGTGTTCGTTTTTGGGGGTAAGATTTAATTAGATCACTACATTAAAAGGTATAGTGTGCATCTTTGAAAATAATGAAGTTTTCAGCTCTTAATTTTGAATTCCAATTATTAAGGGAATAATCAAAACGCACTCTGGAAAATAACGGTTACATTTTAAAATGTATGTGCCACTTAAGAGTCTAATTTAAATCAATAGAGGGGCTACATAATGAGCCATGTCTGTTTTTGTCTTGGCAGAACCTGGGGTCTCTGTTCTCCATCCGTGTTGTGGGGCTTTCTGTGGCCTGCAGCTATTTGTCCCCAAAGGACAGTCGGCCCCTCTGTCACTGGGCAGTTGACAGGTAAGGGGAAGGTCCAGGTTCAGTAAGATTACGAACCCTTTCTTATGTCACTAGAGTTTTTTGAGGGTTATACCAATGAGATTGCTCACAGTATTTGTTATTCTTGATCACTTACCCCCCCAGTACCAGCTGCTGCATTAGATCATTGGGCATATGCTGTGCTTTGAACCCTTATGTCTAGAGAGGCACCATTATGTCCACTTCAGAGATGGGGGGACGCCAGTGTTCTCGGAGATTAGTTAACTTGATCACACTTAAACAGCTAGTTAATAGGCAAGCCCAAATTTGAACCCAGATTGATCTAACTAAAACCCAAATTCGTTCAATTAGGTCATGCTCCTGAATTCAACAAGAATATCTCCCTAGGGTACATGAAGATTCTACAGCTGATTCATTGGTCCTAAACTCTAAGAGACTGTGGACTGTGGCTAAAGGTTAAAGCCAGTGTGGCCATGTCTCTGGTGGCTACCTTGAAAGCCTTCTGGTGCATGTGGCCTTGCAAAACAACATCTGTGGGGCAGTTCTGCTCTATAAATGAATTGTCTGGCACTTCTCTTCAGTTTCCCACAAACCCAAGGTTCTCAGTAAGGTCCGCTCATTTCCTGACTTGGTCAGCCAAATTCAACCTGACTGAGATGGGCCTCTACGCTTCTAAAGAGACCGGGAACCAGGGTAGTGGATATGCCAGAAGAGTCTGTGACCTGCACCCCATCCGCATTCTCTTTGGCTGGTAGATGCTTTTGCTTTACAGAGTTAGGGAGGCAGGAGAAGGGTCATCAAGGGCCTGCTTGGGTCTCTTAGGGAAAAGGAGCTCCAGGAAGAGGAATCCCCTTCCCATACTCAGTCTTGGAAATAAGAACTGTGTCACCCAAAGTCGTTTTGTAGACTGCCATTCTATGAGCTGATTGTCACCAGCCCATGAAAAGAACTTGAGAGGAAGCATTTATGAATGATAAAGCAATACGACAGGGCAATGTGTCATATGATGGATATGATAATTTCTTTTAAAAATGGAACTTATATCTTGTATGTCTTTCCTCACCTCACATTATTTGATTATTTATTTATTTATTGTTGAGGCGGAGTCTCACTTTGTCTCCTAGGCTGGAGTGTAGTGGTGCAATCTCGGCTCATTGCAGCTTCCACCTCCTGGGTTCAAGCGATTCTCCTGCCTTAGTCTCCCAAGTGGCTGGGATTATAGGTGCGCGCCACCACACCCAGCTAGTTTTTGTATTTTTAGTAGAGACAGGGTTTCACCATGTTGGCCAGGCTGATCTCAAACTCCCAACCTCAAGTGATCCACCTGCCTCTGCCTCCCAAAGTGGTGGGATTACAGGTGTGAGCCACCGCACCCGGCCTATTATTTCTTTTTATAAAAGTGTTGTTCTAGTTCAAGACCAACCTGGCCAAGATGGTGAAACCCTATCTCTACTAAGAATACAAAAATTAGCCAGGCGTGGTGGCATGCACTTGTAATCCCAGCTACTTGGGAGGCAGATGCAGAGAATTGATTAAATGGGGCGGGGGGGTAGGAGGGCAGCGGAGGGCGGGGGCGGAGTTTACAATGAGCCAAGATTGCGCCGCTGCACTTAGCTACAGGCACGTGCCACCATGCCCAGCTAATTTTTTGTATTTTTAGTAGAGATGGGGTTTCACTATGTTAGCCAGGATGGTCTCGATCTCCTAACCTCAGGTGATCCACCCGCCTCGGCCTCCCGAAGTGCTGGGATTACAGGCGTGAGCCACTGCACCAGGCCGAAAGTTACATTTTAACCACTTTAAAGTGTACAGTTCAATGGAATTGTTACATTCACCTCCTTATACATGCATTGCCACTATCCATCTCCAGAACTCTTTCATCTTGCAAAATGGAAACTGTTTCCATTACACGACGTCAGTCTCTGGAAACCACCGCTCTACTGCCTGTCACTATAAATTTACTAATGTAGATACCTCAGGTAACACGGGTCATAGTGTTTATCCTTTTGTGTTTGGCTTATTTTACTAAGCACCATGTTTTCAAGGTTCACCCATGTTTTAGCACAAATTAGAATTTCCTTCCTTTTAAAGGCTGAGTGATATTCTATTGTATGTATACGCCACCTAGAAATATATCTTCTAGAATTTTTCTTGTCTGCTTGAAATCTTCCTCTCCCTCTCTGGGATGCTTAAATATTACTGAGCTTTAGCATGCCACTCCTGGCCCTCTGGGTTCCATCCCTGGGTGATCTTACTCTTGGTTCTGTCTACCACCTTTAGGCCAAAAGATCTATATCTCCTGCCCAGATTTTTCTCTGGATTGCAGACCTGCCTGTCCTACTGAAATGCCTCATAGATGCTGGTAACTAAACACTTGCCAGTCTGAGCTCTTGCTTAAAGCTTTCCATTTCCCATCTTTATGTCTAAATGGTGACACCACCATTTAGATACCACTCAGGAACTCAAGCTGGGAACCTGGCATCACCCCTAATCCCTTCTTCCTGTTTTCTCCTTCCATTCAGCCCATTATCAGGTCTTGTCATTTCCCTATCCTGGCACTTCCTCAGCTCTCCCGCTCCTTTCCACATTGACACCGTTGTTTAGGCCCTGATCACGTTTTTTTTTTTTTCCTTTCTTTTTTTTTTTTTTTTTTGAGGTGGAGTCTCATTCTGTCACTCAGGCTGGAGTGCAATGGCTCAATCTCGGCTCACTGCAAACTCCGCCTCCTGGGTTCAAGCGATTCTCCTGCCTCACCCTCCTGAGTAGCTGGGATTACAGGTGCGTGCCACCACGCCCAGCTAATATTTTTGTATTTTTAGTAGAGACAGGGTTTCACTGTGTTAGACAGGTTGGTCTCGATTTCCTACCCTTGTGAACTGCCTGCCTTGGCCTCCCAAGGCGGAGCACTTTGTAATACCCAAAGTGCTGGTATTACAGGTGTGAGCTACCATGCCCGGCCAATCACATCTTATCTGGATTGCTCTGGCAGCCTCCTGTTTGACTTACCTGAATCCATCCAGTCTCCTACGTGTTATAAACCACTGGATGGCCTCCCAGTGCCTACGGGATAAAGTCCACCCTTGTGAGGGTGGCCTGCAAAGCCCACCCTCTCCCATGTGGCCTGTTCCTCACTGTGCTGGGATTTTCCAACACACACCCTGCCCTCTACTGCCGAGCCCTCACCTGTGTGTCCCTTTCCCCTCCACTGGCTGACTTTTTAAAAAAGTTCATTAAATTTTTGGGCCTGACATGGTGGCTCATGCCTGTAATCTCAGCACTTTGGGAGGCCAAAACAGTGGATCACTTGAGGCCAAAAGTTTGGGACCAGCCTGGCCAACATGGTAAAATCCTGTCTCTACTAAAAATACAAAAATTGGCCAAGCGTGATGGCACGTGCCTGTAATTCCAGCTACTTGGGAGGCTGAGGCAGGAGAATCACTTGAACCCAGGAGGCAGAGCTTGCAGTGAGCTGAGATTGTTCCATTGCACTCCAGCCTGGGCTACAAAGCCAGACTTAGTCTCAAAAAAATAAAATGAAGATTAAAAATTTCTTAACTTTTTATTATTTATTTTTTTTATTGCTCTATCTTTCTTGGGTGAACGTTGTTTTCTCACTTATATTCTTTATTTTTTTAAGGTTCATGGGTACAAGTACAGGTTTTTACGTGGGTATATTATGTAATGCTGGGTTTCTATTGAATCCCTCACTGAAATAGCACAGTACTCAGTAAGTAGCTTTTCAGCCCTCTCCCTCTTCTTCTCTCCCCTGTTTTGCAGTGCTCAGTGTCTAATTGCTCCTGTCTTTATGTCCATGTGTACCATGGTTTAGCTCCCACTTATAAGTGAGAACATGTGGTACTTGATTTTCTGTTTCTGCATTCATTCACTGAGGATAATGGCCTCCAGTTTCATCCATGTTGCTGCAAAAAACATGATTTTAGCCAGGCACAGTGGCTCACACCTGTAATCCCAGCACTTTGGGAGGCCGAGGCAGGTGGATTACGAGGTTAGGAGTTCAAGACCAGCCTGGCCAATATGATGAAACCCCATCTCTATAAAAAAAAACAAACAAAAACAATGATTTCTTTTTCTTTTCTTTCTTTCTTTTTTTCTTTTCTTTTCTTTTTCTTTCTTTCTTTCTTTTTTTTTGCTGTGTGGTGTTCTATGTCATATATATACCACATTTTCTTTATCCAATCCATCATTGATGGATACTCAGGTTGATGCCATGGCCTTACTATTATGACTAGTGCTGTGATAAATGTATGAGTGCAGGTGTCTTTTTGACACAATGATTTATTTTCCTTTGAGTAGATATCCAGGAGTGGAATTGTTGAGTTGAATGTTAGTTCTATTTTTAGTTCTTTGAGAAATCACCATACTTTTTTCCAAAGGAGTTGAAGTAATTTACATTCCCACCAATAGTGTCTAAGCATTCTCTTTTCTCTGCATCCTCACCAATATCTGTTATTTTTTGACTTTTTAATAATAGCCATCTGACTGATGTGAGATGGCATTTCATTGTGGCTTTCATTTGCATTTCCCTGATGATGAGTGATGTTGAGCAGTTTTTAGTATGTTTGTTGGCCACTTTTAATATGTTCTTTGCCCACTTGTTAATAGGGTTATTTGTTTTTGTTGACTTGTTTAAGTTCCCTATGTATTCTGGATATTAGTTTTTTGTCAGATGCGTAGTTTGCAAAAATTTTCTCCCATTCTGTAGGCTGCCTGTTTATTCTGTTGATAGCTTCTTTTGCTGTGCAGACCTCTTTAGTTTAATTAAGTTCCATTTTTCAATATTTGTTTATGTTACATTTGCTTCTGAAGTCTTAGTCATTCCTCTGGCCAAGTCCTGCCCATCTATCCACCAGAGAAGTCTGGGGTATGTGTCCTCTGAGTCCCCAGACGCCTGGGTGCATTAGAATGATCTCTCTGTATGCACCTCCCATTAGCCTATCAGTCCCTCAGGGTGGAGATTGTTGGTTATGTATATTCCTTGGGGTAGCGTCCCTCCATAAACATCAAATAAGGCCCTCTTTCCTGTTTGTATCAGAACTGTGGTCAGGGGAGACAATCTCACTTTCTAGTGACAATCTGATTTCCATGTAAAGATGGAAGGTGGGCTACAGCCCACCTCTTTCTTTCTGTGACCTGAGGAGTTTCGTACAATAAACTTGGAGCATGAAGGTACCAGTTTTCCTTTTCCACTCCCATGTTTAAATTCCAGTTGAAAACTAGACTGTGGATTGAGGCAGAAATAGATGAAAATTTTAGGTTTATTGGTAAGACTGATTTAAGGATGCAGCTTAGATGTGAGTCCAATTTGGACTTTCAAATGTGTTCCCCGGGAATTAAATGATGCACCTGCTGACCCCCACCAAGGCAGATCCCCCCAGCAAAAGGTCTCCCTCATTGTGGAAATGGAGAACTTGGCGGACCGAAAAAAAGAAGCTTAGATCTAAGGGTCCCCAGTTTGTCTCTTCAGAATGGAATATTTGTCACATACTTCCAGTCTTTCACCTGCAAGGCAGAGCTGCTTCCAGGAAATGCAAGGCATGGATGGGGGAGAATGGCAGGTGGCTAGCTTGTAGGACACAGATAGGGCTAATGACAGCAGGTAGATCCCATCTTCTACAATTCCACCAACCAGATAAGGCGCTTCTCCTCCTTTGGGAGGAATGAGGATGAGGAGGCAGCAACATCCTTACAGCACGGTTCTCTCCATCTACAGGAAAATGAGGGGGCAGTCAGTGTTTGTCTCAATCCATCAAGGCTCACCAGGCTGGGATAACTTCTGCCAGACACGCAGGAAGGTGCCACAACTCCAGCTCAGACCTGTCCGTGCTCAGCCGTAGGACTTTGTGCCTTCCATGGGCTCAAAACCTTTTATCAGATCATCTTAGTGATAGTTTGGGACTCATCTGACACTGCTCCTTTTCTTGCAACACATTTGAAACACCCCTTTGGGTGTGGACGTTGCCATCACTGTGTCTGTTCCTATTGATTTCGGGATAAAACCTTATGTCCTCCACTTTGCTGTCTTCCCATCTCTTCTGTATTGAGGCTGACTCACCTTGTCTGAAATGGGCTAGGTCCAAGTAGTTGGAAAGAGCTACAGGTTGACAGGCATCGGGATTTTCTATGCACTGGAGGGTTTGGAAGGAGAAGACTTCTTAGGTTGTGGAGGTGGACTTAAGGGTGCTCCTTCTGCATTGCTTTGGGGGTAAAGTTAGCTCTCTTTGGGCTTCATCAGTATTGGATATTAGTGTAGGATGGTCAAGTGGAAGTGCCCTATAGATATTGAGAAGGTAGCCGGGGCTGCAGTGGAACAGCTGATCTGTTTCCTCAAAGTAGCCCCAAATCTATAGAGCTCACAAGCTCTCATGGGAGTGAGGGGAGGGCACTATGAGATAGGTCTGAGACGGAGCCTCTGGCAGACTTAGCAGCCCCCAAGGAGAGCTGACCTTGGCTTACGGGCAGTTTTGGGTATTTCTGTTTGAAACATGAGTCCCTGAGTTGCTGGGAGACTGCAGAGCCCTGAAGAGCTGTGGGAAGGAGGCCCCGCGTTTTCTGATGGGGTCCCTTGTTTTCTTCTCAGGGCTTTGCATCTCAGGAGGCCAGGAGGCCCTCCGCATGTCAAGCTGGCGGTGGAGTGGGATGGCTCTGTCAAGGAGCGGTGAGTTCAGGGGAGTTTGCCTCCTGCAGAGCTGAGACAGGGCATGTCTGTGCCCACATCTCCCTGGGTGCAGGGTCCCCCAGCATGGCTGCAGGCAGGGTGCACACGTCCTTGAACCAGTGGACTCTGTTCCTCTGAGATGCCTGAGTGAGAATTTTCTGTATGTAAATAACAGTGACAGGGATGGAATGGCGGTGGCGGTGGCAGGTGATGTCAGGAGTGGTAATCGCAGTCACAGCAGACAGTTACCCGCCCACTCACCCCATGCCAGTCACTACTCTGAACACCTTATGTGTGTATATGGGATTTATTTAATCTTCATCACACCCTATGTGTGGGTGGTTTGGGGTGGGTACTCCTGTAATCCATATTTCTCAGAGGTGGAAACTGAGGCACAGAGAGGCTAAGCCATTGCTTGAGAGCACACAGCTCGTATGTGGGCAGAGCTGGGATTTGAACGTAGACCCTCTGGCTGGAGTCCATGCTCCTCATCACCTTGGCGACCTCTGTAACTCAGAGGGCATCAGCCTTACTTTAGGAAAGGACACTGTTCACTCCAGCAAGTATTTATTGATCAACTACTAGGGACCAGCCCCTGTGCTAGGATGAGGAAAACAAAGATGAATAAGCCAAGGACCTGGTCCCTGTAGGAGCTGGTGGGGGAGAGAGAATTCCAGTAAAATATAGTGCTGAGTCAGAAGGATGCCTTCAGCTCCCCAGGAACCCATAGGCAGGGCATGGTAGCATTGCCTGGCCAATGCCTTCTGGCGGGTTTGCTGTGAGTAGAGACATAGACGGAACCCGCTTTGGAGTGGGAAAGTCCTGAACGCCATGGGTGTCCTCTCCGTGCAGCCTGTTCGGGAACCTCCAGGAGGAGCGGGCGCAGGATGCCGACAGCGTGTGGCAGCAACAGCAGGCACACCGGCAACACAGCTGTACCTTGGATGAATGTTTTCAGTTCTACACCAAGGAGGAGCAGGTCCCGCCCTGGGGGTCCACGCCCCGGCGGGGAAGGGGGCTGGCTGCCTTTGGTGGGTTGGCCATGTTCCACGGGGGCCTCACAGTCCGGGTGGCTTCCTTTCCAGCTGGCCCAGGACGATGCCTGGAAGTGTCCCCACTGCCAAGTCCTGCAGCAGGGGATGGTGAAGCTGAGTTTGTGGACGCTGCCTGACATCCTCATCATCCACCTCAAAAGGTTCTGCCAGGTCGGCGAGAGAAGAAACAAGCTCTCCACGCTGGTGAAGTTTCCGCTCTCTGGACTCAACATGGCTCCCCACGTGGCCCAGAGAAGCACCAGCCCTGAGGCAGGGCTGGGCCCCTGGCCTTCCTGGAAGCAGCCGGGCTGCCTGCCCACCAGTTACCCGCTGGACTTCCTGTACGACCTGTACGCTGTCTGCAACCACCACGGCAACCTGCAAGGTGGGCATTACACAGGTGAGCCTTGCCTTGCCTCTCTGCACATGCAGCTGTGGCCACAGCCTCGAGATGTCCCCAGAATAGGTGCTGCTGGGATGCTGAGCTCCCTGGGGCACTTAGTGAGGCCTGACCCCTCACCCACCACACACCAGGGCATGTGCAGGAGCAGAGGCGACCTTGCCCCAGCAATAGAGTTGACGTTGAGGGCACACAGCTCGTACTTGGGCAGAACTGGGATTTGAACTCAGACCCTCTGGCTGGAGTCCATGCTCCTCATCACCCTACTTGGCTACCTCTGTAACACTGAGGGCATCAGCCTTACTTTAAGAAAGGACATTGTTCAGTCTGGCCAGTATTTATTGATCGGCTACGAGGTGCCAGCCCCAGTGCTAGGTTGGAGGTTGGAATATATGAAATTAGGCCTGATGCAGTAGCTCATGGCTATAATCTCAGCACTTTGGGAGGCTGAGGTAAAAGAATAACTTGCAGTCAGGAGTTCGAGACCAGCCTAGACAAAAAAATGAGACCCCATCTCTACAAAAAAATGAAAGAACAAGCTAGACATTGTGGCTTACACCTGTAGTTTTAGCTACTCAGGAAGCTGAGATGGGAGGATCTCTTGAGCCCAGGAGGCTGAGGCTGTGGTGAACCATGATTGCACCACTGTACTCCAGCCTGGGCAACAGAGTGAGACCCTGTCCCCCAAACAGTAAACCAACAAACAGAGGCTAGTTACTGCCCGAATTTTCAACCATATTAAATAAGGAGGGTCATTACTGGAACCGAGAGCGACATTCATTCTCATCTGCGATTCAACTCAAGGAATCTTACTTATCAGATTTGGCATCCTTTTATTCTATGGGGTACTTTTCATGTTTATTCCTCTGGGGAACTTCACAGCAGCAGATGAAGGGAAGGGTAGAAACAAATGGCCAGACGATTCTCTCAATTGCTCATAATCATCCCTTTGGGTGCGTTCAGAGAGTGTTGTGACTGATCATTTTTCTCGATGATGTCATTGTTTGCTTCTCTCTCATCAGGACATCTCAGTGACAGCGGGAGGCCTATTGGTAGCTGCAGCAATTGAGTGTCTCCACCGTGCAGATAGCGTGGGGGCCCTTCTGGGTGAGCCTTAGGAGTCTAAGGGGTTTAGGGCATCATGTCCACCATCAGAGGATGCAGGGAACAGACCTCCCTGGAGAAAGTGAAATGAGAATGCGGTAACAGGCTAGGGATCACCTGAGTGGACAGAGATGCTTTGGACGGTGTGGTTAGGCTGGGCCAGCCTGGGCTGGTCACAGTGAGGGTCATGGGGGCCACCAAAGCCAATCACAGTGGTGGCCTCCTGCTGCTGTGCGGTGCCAGACTGTTTTTCCACAGCTGCCCTGCTCCAGATGAGGGCTTGCCACCTTTGTAACTATTGGGACCATTTTGTCTAGCCACTTCCCCTGTCTCACTTCTCTGGGCCAAAAATAGCTCAGCAGGAATCCCTTGACACCCGTATATATCTTGGGAGGCATCTCTGTTACTCAGATTTTTTTTTTTTTTTTAATGGTTGATTGATTCCCTGTACACACATGAGTGGTGAAAATAAGGGCAGCTGGAACCTGGGTCTTGTCATTTCCCAGGCTGAATGTGCTGCCTCCCCATCTATAAACTCACAGGGTGGCCCCAACATAAATTAAGGGCAGTGATGTAAAATCCCAGTGGGGAGTCAGAAGTAGTACAGGAGTGAGAAGTGTTGGCATGCAGTGTGAACCCTGCCTTATCAAAAGGAAGATCCAGACCCCTCCTGGGGTGGGCATTACGGAGTAGCACGCCCAATTTGGGGATGGTGATTTGGCAGCAGAAGGGACACAGCTCCTGGGAGATTCCCCTTGCAGAGATCTCCTGGGTCCGTGTTTGCACACACACTGTGCCACCACCTGCCAGGGAAGAGCCTGCTTAATACTAAAAGCAAAGGCAGAGGAGTCCAAGGGGAGGAGAGGACTAGCGAGGGGAGGCAGGGCAGTGTCTGCAGCCAGCACATCCCTGGGTGAGACCTGGGCCATGTGCTCTCATTTGCACCAACATACACCATCTTTTCCCTCAAGACAATCTGCACTGCCCATTCAATGGCACAGCCAGGGCTTCAAACCTGGGCACTCTGGCTACTGGGCCAGTAGCTTCTGCCCTGCCAAGATGAGTAACTCATGATATGAACAAGTCCCCAACCCATGTAGGGTGGGGACAACATAATGAGGATCAACTCCCTCATTAGGTGAAGCACACCCTCAGTGGCTTCCTAGGAAAGGGTGATGGGAGCTTGATCTGTGGAGTGCTTACATGTCAGAAAGTATCTTTATTCCCACACCTGATTGATAGCCTGGTGGGACACAAAGTTCCCGATTGAAAATCGACAATGTTGGCTGCGTGCGGCTCACACCTATAATCCCAGCACTTTGGGAAACAGAGGCAGGCAGATCATGAGGTAAGGAGATCAAGACCATCGTGACCAACATGGTGAAACCCCATCTCTACTAAAAATACAAATACAAAAATTAGCTGGGTGTGGTGGCGTGCGCCTGTAGTCCCAGCTACTGAGGAGGCTGAGGCAGGAGAATCTCTTGAACCTGGGAGGTGGAGGTTGCCTGGGCATCAGAGCAAAACTCTGTCTCAAAAAATTAAAAAAATAAAATCAACAATGTTGTTCCATGTGGAACGGGTCTGGAGTGGGGTTTTGCTGTTGAGAATGGGTCGGGCCAGTTTATTTCTATTCCTTTGTCTAGATACATTTTCTCTCTGGAGGCTTTCAGGTTCTTTATCACAGGTGCTCTGGGATTTCATGGAGTGTGCTTACCTGTGGGTCTTTTTCATTGCTTATGTTGGACATTCAGGGGACCTGTGTGTCTGCAGACATGTGATCTTCAGGTGTGGGAAATATCTTTATGCTTTTTTTTTTTTTTTTTTTGAGATGGAGTCACCCAGGCTAGAGGGCAGTGGTGTGAGCTTGGCTCACTGTAGTCTCTGCCTCCCGGGTTCAAGTGATTCTCCTGCCTTAGCCTCCCGAGTAGCTGGGATTACAGGTGCCTGCCACCACACCAGGCTAATTTTTGTATTTTTAATAAAGACAGGTTTTCACCAAGTTGGCCAGGCCGGTCTCAAACTCCTGACCTCAAGTGATCCTCCCTCCTCAGCCTCCCAAACTGCTGGGATTACAGGCATGAACTACCGTACCCAGCCTCTTTGTGTTCATTTTTCAATTTAAGTTTTTGGGTTGAAGTGGCGGTCAAACCATTTTATTAAGGGGAATGGGGTGGCAAAGCAGTGGTGATAATGATGAGACCTGACGTACCCAGCGGGCTGGGAACCCCCAGGGTCTGCAGATGCAGAAGGCTAAATTTAATTTTTGGATAGATCATACATTCCTGTGATGTTTAAAAAAGTACACACTGAACAGCCTTGCCCCTACCCACTTTTCCCATCCATTCACTCCAATCCCCTTATTAGCTTTCTGTGGATACCTCCAGAGCCTCTGTGTGCAGAAACTTCACCCCCTCTGCTCCCTTTCAAACACAGAGGTAAATACTATGTTCATAGTCCTACACCTGGCTTTTGGCATTTGGTAATCTATCTGAGAGTCTTTCTATATTGGAACATAAAGATCTACAGCATTCTTTCTTTTTTTCTACCGTTTGCTTGGTGTTTCATGGTATGTGTGATCCACCATTTATTTCACCCATCCCCTATTCATGGACATTTAGGTTATTTCCAAATTTTTATTATAATTCTCCTGTGAACAACTTTGTGTATTGTGTTATTTTGTGTGTGTGAACTTTTGCCCTCCGTGGTAGGCAGAATAATGCTCTCCCACATATGTCACGATCCTAATCCTAAGAACTTGTGATGATGTCATGTTACATGGCCAGGGAGAGTCAAAGTGGCTAATCTGCTGACCTCAAGATACAGAGATGGCCCTGGATGGCCCAGGAGGTCCAAATAGAATCACAGAGCCCTTTAAGTGTGGAAGAGGGAGGTAGGAGAGTCAGAGAGTGATGCCAAGTGAGAAGGACTCAACCTCAACTTGTCACTGTTGGCTTTGAAGATGGAAGGAGCCAGGACTGTGGGTGGCTTCAAGAGGCAGGAGAAGTCAAGAAAACAGATTTTCCCTGAAAGCTTCCAGGAGGAATGGAGTCCTCCTGACACTTACGTCCATGACTGTGTTGGTACCAGGCAGTCATCATGCAATGTGGGAATGACACCTGACTTCCAGGAATTTTATGACTAGAACTAACATATGTAAGATGCTTCTCATACTGGAGGCCCCAATAATTGGTAGCTTTCAAGATACCGTCTACTTTTACCTAATTGTTATCATACCATAGATGTATTTTTTGTTTTTAGTAGATTTTTTTTTTTTTTTGCCATTTTGCTTATCAAAATAAACTTAAAAGATGTTAAATGAAATAAAATCATAGGATGAGGCGCTTGACTAAATGGCTAAAGGAGATACTGGGTTCCATCATGACCTGTGTGTATATCCATTTACATATGTGCATATGTGTGTTTATGTATACGTACATGGATTCAGCCTGAACAGAATTTCATGAGGCGATAATTACATTTACTATATGTGATATACCTTGGTCCATTCTGTTCCAGAATAAGATATTATTTAATTTCTAAAATATTTTAATTAATTAATTAATTAATTTTTTAAGTGCAATGATTACCAGTGCCCTGATGGGCCGATGGCTGGCAATTTGGAAGACACCGAACTACATAGAAATCCAGGATCTCTGATCATTAATTTATTGCACAAATATCTGTGAAGTACCCATTCTGTGCCAGACCCTGCACTAGGTGCTGGAGCTTCAGTGATAAACAAGACAAATACAAGGCCCGCCCTCATGGGACTTCAGTCTCACTTTGGAGACAGACAATGAAAAGGTGCTTACCATTTTAGCACTTTCACTACCTGATATTCTGAAAGTAGTGAATGATTGACTGATTGATTGTGTCTGTGATAGACACAAGGCCTTTCTGAGAATGTCACATGCAGACTCAGAGCTGAGGACGAGATAGAACTAGCTATGTCACTAATGGGAGGAATTGCATTATGAGCAGCGCTCCTAGCATGTGCAAAGGCCCTGGGGCAGAAAGCATTTGGTGTGTTTAAGGCATGATGAGAGCCTGTGTGAAGTGCAGCAGGTCAGGGGTGAGTGACGAAGGGCTGGAGAAGTGGGCAGAACACTCGAGGCCATGGATGGGAGTTTGCATTTTTCCCAAAGGGGTGACAAAGCATTTAAAGGTTTTTTTTTGTTTATGTTTTTGAGATGGGGTCTTGCTCTGTCACCAGGCTGGAATGCAGTGGTGTGATCTCGGCTCACTGCAACCTCTACCTCCCCAGTTCAAGTTATTCCCTTGCCTCAGCCTCCTGAGTAGCTGGGACTGCAGGTCCGCGCCACCACGCCTGGCTAATTTTTTATATTTTAGTAGAGACGGGGTTTCACCATGTTGGCCAGGATGGTCTCGATTTCCTGACCTCATGATCTGCCCACCTCGGCCTCCCAAAATGCTGGGATTACAGGTGTGAGCCACCGCGCCCGGCCCATTTAAAGGTTTTATTTAAGCAGAGGAGTGAAGACATAATCTAGTGTACAAATCAAACTACTTGCTCTGTTCTACAGAGAAGGGAACAAGATTAGAAGTTGGCATTCCAGTTAGGAGGATGTTTCAGGGGCTCTAGCGAGATATACCATTGGCTGAGATGTTGCCGTTGACAATCAAGATATTCGAGACATATTTGGGAAGCAGCATCAGTAGGTCTGGCCTTTGGACTAGGTGTGGGGTGGAAGGGAAAAGCAAGAGCAAAGATGAACTTCTAGGTGGCTGGCTTGGATGAACGTGGAGGTCAGCAAACTGGCCCAGGACTGGATCCAATCTAGGGCCTGCTTTTGTTGTTGTTGTTGTTACTGTTTTTATTAATAGTCTCTGGGTTAAAAATGGTTTATACAGTTTTACAGGTGGGAGAAAGACAAGCAGAATATGCGACAAAGAACATATGTGGTCATATGTGACCTGCAAAACCTAAATAATTGTCATGTGGTCCCTTAGGGGAAAAGTTTGCAAACCTCCAGATTACTGGGTTATGCTGTCATTGACTGAGACGTAGAGGGCAAGGAAAAGGATATTTTGTAGTTGTTTGAGAAATGGGGAGAATATTTATGAACTTTCCTTAGACGTTTGACTAGTTCTTAGGTAGGAAAAGAGGTATGCCATAATCCCAATTGTGATTCTCATTTTCACTTTTATTGCATGCTTAATCAGAGATGTGCATTTTGAAGCTTCTGAGAAGAAATGGGGTGAACACTGACATTATTGTCTGGGTACCTAACTTGGGAGCTCCCTTTTATTAGAGATTTTGCCTGAGGAAGGGCTAGAATATTCAACTTAAAATAACAGCACTCTTGGCTGGGCACAGTGGCTCACGCTTGTAATCCCAGTTCTTTGGGAGGCCAAGGTGGGTGGATCACCTGAGGTCAGGAGTTTGAGACCAGCCTGGCCAACATGGTAAAACCCCGTCTCTACTAAAAATACAAAGATTAGCGAGGTTTGGTGGTGGGTGCCTGTAATCCCAGCACTTTGGGGGGCCGAGGCGGGTGGATCACGAGGTCAGGAGGCTGAGGCAGGAGAATCGCTTGAACCCGGAGGGTGGAGGCAGCAGTGAGCCGAGATCATGCCACTTCACTCCAGCCTGGGCAAAAGAGCGAAACTCTGTCTCAAAAATAAATAAATAAATAAAATGAAAATAACAGCGCTCTTTATCAGTAAGGGGGTATAACTTATTGATCTTTTCTGATTCCAAAAAAATTCATTTCTGGCCAAAAATGGACTGTTGTTTTCTCATTCTAGTTTAAACATCTCGCTTTTTCAGCGATGCCAGTGGGAAGTGTCTTCCTGCCTTTTGGGGTTCCAATAACTGAGACTTGGGGTGGGGACCTTTGCAGCCTACTGCCGGAACTCTCTGGATGGCCAGTGGTACAGTTACGATGACAGCACGGTAGAACCACTTCAAGAAGATGAGATCAACACCAGAGGGGCTTACATTCTCTTCTATCAGAAGCGTAACAGCATCCCTCCCTGGTCAGCCAGCAGCTCCATGAGAGGTAGGTGCTGCTGCTCATTACAGGAGGGGGCTTTGGGGAGTCACTTTAAGAACTGGGAAGATGTGGCCGGGCGCACTGGCTCACACCTGTAATCTCAGCACTTTGGAGGCAGAGGCCGGTGGATCACGAGGTCAGGAAATTGAGACCATTCTGGCCAACATGGTGAAACCCCGTCTCTACTAAAATACAAAAAATTAGCCCAGTGTGTTGGCTGGTATCTCTAGTCCCAACTACTCAGGAGGATGAGGCAGGAGAATCGTTTGAACCTGGGAGGAGGAAGTTGCAGTGAGCTGAGATTGCACCACTGCACTCCAGCCTAGCGACAGAGTGAGACTCCATCTCAAAAAGAGGAAAAAAGGAAAGGGAAGATGCTCAGTTAAACATCAAGGAAGAGGAAGCCCTGCTGCTGCTATGGAAACCTGAGCAGTACAGGCTCGTTGCTCATTTGTCAGCATGTGGGATGGGTATATTGTAATTCAGGAAAGGGAAAAAAATAATTATTTGTATTCAAGGCAGTTGACGCTTGGCAGGGTGGAATTCCATATTCCTAGTCTGACTCATATCACACTAGGTTTTATTAGACGTGTGCAGTATGAACTGATGTCAGTCCTATTAGAAAGGGAATTATAAAGGATGCAGGTGCTTTCCAGGAAACGTAGCTGTTTACACACTGCTACACTCAAGCAATTCATTTATTACACAGCCTCAAACTTGCTTGGAAGTCTGGAGAAAGAAAGTGCCAAAGCTGACCCTTTTGTGTGATTTGTTTGATGCTGCAAACCAGCCGTCCTTATCTTTGGGACAAGAGATCATTTAAAAAAAAAAAAAAAGATTTTCTCCTAACGGTTATCAGAAAATGGCCAAATAAATCCAAGAGTCCTCAGCAGGTCTCAATCCTAGTGCAAGTCTGGCTTCCATTTATAGAAGGAGATATCGAAAGAAGAATTAAAAACCTGTCATATTAGAGAAAGGAAGCTTTTCTTACTGTCCAGTATAATAAAAGTAATGTCTCCCTATGGAGCAAAGGATAGGCAACCTTAATGCCCATTGTAAAAGGTTTGGTTTCCCTAAACTTGGGATACACTTCTGTAACATGGCTTATGACCTGTTCAACTGTGTGTCCTGGGGGCCTAGTTCTGGTAATAAAATACTGTTACTCTGGCTCTGGCTACAGCTGTGAGTAGCCTTTCCTGACCTTTGGCTCTGGAAAAAGAAACAAACAAAAAACATATTTAGGATGCCAAAGCTGGTAACAAATAATTTCACGGAAAGCATTTCAATGCTTGTCAACATACTTTTCTTTGTTTTTTATTTTTTGAGACAGAGTTTTGCTCTTGTTGCCCAGGCTGGAGGGCAATGGTACGATCTTGGCTCACTGCAACCTCCACCTCTCAGGTTCAAGTGATTATCCTGCCTTAGCCTCCCGATTATAGGTGCCTGCCACCACGCCTGGCTAATTTTTTATATTTTTAGTAGAGACGGGGTTTCACCATGTTGGCCAGGCTGGTTTCGAACTCCTGACCTCAGGTTATCTGCTTGCCTCAGCCTCCCCAAGGGCTGGGATTACAGGCGTGAGCCACTGCACCTGGCCCATACTTGCCTTTTTGTGCTCAAATGCCTCTCCCTAAACTTTTAAGCTTAGTCACATGGGTACCCAACCCCCACAGGTTTCCCTTCTGGTCACTGACTGGTTTCTGCAGTTCTGCTCTGGTTTTGCATTCCAGGGCTGAAGGATGGGGCTGAAATGGGGATCCGGCTGTGAGATGCTCCCCTAGGACTCTGAAGGGCTGGGGTTGGGTGCAGCCTCCCTCTCTGTGCTTCCTCCGCAGGCTCCACCAGCTCCTCCCTGTCTGATCACTGGCTCCTGCGGCTCGGGAGCAACACTGGCAGCACAAGGGGAAGCCTGCTGTCCTGGAGCTCTGCCCCCTGCCCCTCCCTGCCCCAGGTTCCCGACCCTCCCATCTTCACCAACAGCCTCTGCAACCAGGAAAAGGGTATGTTGGTTAAATTGCTTGGTTTATTTTCATTTTCTGTAATGTCCGTGGTGACTGCTCTGCAGTGAAAGAGCTATCACATCACAGCCTTGAATGGAAGGAGTCCGCCATTTCGAGAGGTTTGTTCATCTCTTCAATGGGGTCTTCCGTGACCTGCCCTTGCCCGCTTCTCCCCAACCTCTACTCTCCGGCCACAGGTGCCTTTTCTCTGTTCCCATCTAGCTTGCTGTCATAAACAAGTAAACATGGGAACATGGTACTTAAAGAAGGGAGATTGACAAAGAGAATCAGGGAAGAGGGCCTCGAGGCCCCAGATGGGGAGGGAAGGTGCACAGGGCCCGGTAAATAGGGCTAGTGGGGAACAGCTTTCTAGGGCTGATACCGAGCAGAGCTGTGAGTGAGAGTGACTTGTGTGGAAACCTAGGAGTGTGTTGCAGGAGAGGAGCCATCCAGGTTGAAGGCAGGGAGTGGGCATGGGATATGTGAAGGGCGGAAGAAACCAGAGCTGTGGCCAGGGCAGAGACACCCAGGGGCAGAGAGAGCAGAAGTGGACAGGGGCCATATGGGAACCTACCTTCCTGAGCTTTAGGTGTAAAGTTTGGTCTCTATTCTAAGTGTAATGGATAGCAAGTGGAGAGGTGTTTTTAAATTTTTTATTTATTTATTTTTAATGCTTCTGCTTCAAATCATTATTTTTTAAAAATCGACATATAATTGTACATATATACAGGGTACATGTGATACTTTGATACATGCATACAATGTGTAATGATTAAAGTAGGGTATTTAGAATATTCATCACCTCAAACATTTGTGCCAAGAACATTTCAAATCTCTCCTAGCTGTTTTGAAATATACACTATATCGTCATTGACTGTGGTCATCTTTCTGTGCTATTAAACATGATAACTTATTTCATCTAACTGTATATTTGTACCTATTAACCCCCCTCTTTCCATCCACCCTGCATCCCAGCTTCTGGCAACCATCGTTCTACTCCCTACCTCCATAAGATCAACTTTTTTAGCTTACTGGAGAGTTTTGAGCAGGGAAGTGATTGATCTGATATATAGTTTTTAGAGCGTCCACTCTGGCTAGTGTTTGGAGAATACATCACAGGGGGAAGAGTGGGGTTGTAGGAAGGCCAGTCAGGAGACTCACATGGTTATATCCAGGTGGGAGACAGTGGTGGCTTGAACTAGCATGTTAGGTAAGAGATGGTCAAACTGGATGTATTTTGAAGCTAGAGCTGCTAGGATTTGCTGATGTGGGGTTTGTGGTGTGAAGAAAAGAGAATAGTCAAGGTTAACTCCTTGCTTAGGGTCTAAATAACGAGGGGAAGGAGCCGCACAGTTCATGAGATGGGAGAAAGTTGGGTAGGAACAGCCAATTTTGGAGGGAAGTCAATTTTTTCTACCGGGGTCCATCCCACAGACCCCAGCTGCATGATGGATGAATAAATGCACTAAGACACAAATTTCCAGTGATCAACTGGTCCGAGGGGTCGTGGGCCACTCAAAAAAAGAGATTGTAGCTATGTGACCCTGACTAGTTTGCCCTCTCCTCATTTATTCATCATAGATTCAGTAACAGAGGCTTTAAGTCAACACATTTGTAGAGAAAGATTAAAGACATGCCAGGTTCAGATGCTGAAAGCAAATACCATTAGAGGGTAATCTCCCTGGTCGACCTCCCTCTGAGAGGACCATTCTGGCTCAAAGGTTAGTTTTAAGACCACGTGAGTAAACAAGCTAGCTAGGTAAACTACTCACATTCCTTTGTATTTGCACCCTAATTTCTCTGGCTCCTAGACTCTGGCTGCCTTCAGCCAAGAACTATAGAAAAAAACCCTTAGGCCTTCCAAAAGGGTTTGAGACTATGTTCTATAACTTCCTCTAATATTTTTTCCCTTAATATTGTTCCCACCACCCTGAATGAATTCCGTCTTTTTACACAGTAATTTTAAGAATCCTATAAGACAGCAGTCCCCAACCTTTTTGGCACCAGGGACCAGTTTCATGGAGGACAATTTTTGTACAGACTCAGGGTGAGGATGGTTTTGGGATGAAACTGTTCCACCTAGATCATCAGGCATTAGATTTTCATAAGGAGCACACAACCTATATCCCTGGCATGCATAGTTCACAATAGGTTTTGTGTTCTTATGAGATTCTAATGCCCCTGCTGATCTGATAGGAGGCGGAGCTCAGGTGGTAATTAGCAGCTTTCAATGCAGATGGAGCTTTGCTCACTTGCCCACCACTCACTTCCTGCTGTGCGTCCCGGTCCCAGACAGGCCACAGATCAGTACTGGTCCACAGCCCAGGGGTTGGCATCACATCAACATGATAACTGGGGAATGGAGAGAAATATTTGAGAGTCATCAGCATATAGATGAAATGGAAAGTCATGGTGCTGGCTGAGCTCTCCTGGGGAAATAGTATAGATGGAAAAGAATGAAGACCTGAGACCAAACCTGGGGGCCCTCCAACATCTAAGGGTTGAGCAAAGGTGGAGAGGCCAACAAAGGAACTGAAAAGGAGCAGCCAGTGAGGGGAAGAAAACCAGGTGAGTGTGGTTGACAGATGCAAAAAAGAGAATCTTAAGGAAGCAGCCAACTGTGCTGAATGCTGCTGAGAGGCTGAGTAAGGTGAGGATGGGTAGGTTTCATCAGGCTGGAAGGCCACCGGGAACTTGCCAGGAGCATCTGTTGGCTCAAGCTGGTTCATCCCTGTCAGCACTGCCTACGGTAGGCTCAAAAATTCATCCCAGCTCTGTTTAATGGCAAAAGACCTCAGGCCATTTCTTAGTTCTCCCAAGGAGAAACGTGCTTGGCACCCTTCCAGGAGGAGGCAATTTCAAAGGATGGTCCAAGTTTTTTTACATGGTATTCAGACAGATGTCAGGCAAAGCTCTAGAAAAACTCCTCAGAGCTTCCTGAGAGGGCTGAGGGAGGGGTGACCACTGGCCTGCAGACCTTTGCAGGCATTTTACTCACATTATCTAATTCAGTCCCAAAAACCCTTGGGAGAGGTGACCTTATAGCCCTACCCAGGGGAAATCTGAGCCTTGGTATGAAGCAACCAGTCACATACACCTGGTCATGAAGCTCACCCTTGAAAGTGGTGGGGCTGAAAATAGACCCGTTCTCTCCAGGTGCTAGATCCTGGTTCTCAGGCTCTTTAGACATACATTCCAGATTAGAGTCTCTTTCACATGAAGAGAGACTGCGCCTTGGTTCTTCAGGGAGCTTTCCCTCTTGGGGTTGGACTAAAATGGTGACAGATTTTAAAACCTGTTTTGGAATTTCTGAGATGGTTGAAAAATCCAGTGATTGCTGGGAGTGGTGGCTCACATCTGTAATCCCAGCACTTTGGGAGACTGAGGCAGGTGGATCACTTGAGGCCAGAAGTTTAAGACCAGCCTGGCCAACATGGCAAAACCCCATCTCTGCTAAAAATACAAAACTTAGCTGGGCATGATGGTGCATGCCTGTGATCCCAGCTACTCAGGGGGCAGAGGCTGGAGAATCACTTGAGCCCAGGAAGTAGATGTTGCAATGAGCCAAGATCACCCCACTGTGCTCCAGCCTGGGTGATACAGTGAGACCCTGTCTCAAAAAAAGGAAAAGAAAGATTGGGAGGCCAAGGCAGGCGGATCAGTTGAGGTCAGGAGTTTCTCACCAGCCTGACCAATGTAGTGAAACCCTGTCTCTATTAAAAATCAAAAATTAGCTGGGCATGGTGGCGCATGCCTGTAATCTCAGCTACTTGGGAGGCTGAGGCAGCAGAATCGCTTAAACCTGTGAGGGGGAGGTTGCAGTGAGCCAAGATTGCACCACTGCACTCCAGCCTGGGCAACAGAATGAGACTCCGTCTCAAAAAAAAAAAAAAAAAAAAGAAAGAGAAAAAAGAAAAAGAAAAATCCAGCATTTTGTTTGTTTTTGTTATTACTAAACCTGGGCGAGATGAAAATCTAGCATATCAGTTTTCAAATTCTGGTTGGTACAACTTCTTCCCACCCTCCTGAGTTTGCAAATATGTGGGAGAAAGTTTTATTGACTGTCAAAATTTGCAGAGGTGACTACTGGCATTTAGTCCCTGGCGGGGGAGCAGTGGGGGCAGGTGTCGGCAAGGATACCAAGTGTCTTGCAATGCCCAGAAGCAGTCCCGCTCAGTATAAAAATCACCCCTGCAAAATGCCAGCAGCTCTCTGTAGAGAAATACTGACAGCCTGAGAATGCTACTTTTCTGGTAGCCCTGGTCATGAACATCATAACACTGAAGGCATCTTAAACCAAAATGAACAGATCCAAGTTTTTGGGAGACGGCAACTTATATAATTGAGGTGGGTGTGGGGGAAGGTTCTATAAGAAAAAGAATGTAAAAACATCTTGCTTTTGCAATTTTTATACAATCATGACCACGTTAAAAAAAAAATGGCTAGGAGTCCTTCTCAGAGGCCCCCTGGTAACAAAGGGTCTTGAAAGTTAAGCTTCCGTAGCTTCTCTGTCTGGGTGCTTCTGATGATACATTTCCTCTATGGCTTTTGTTAGACATCACAGGTTTTGTTTCTCTCTTTTTTAACACGCCCAGAGAGTATTTCATTTCAGTTTTGATTTCTTCTTTGATCTAGAGGTTATCTGGAAGTTTTAACTATTTCAGATTGTTTTGGTCAGCTTTATTTGATTTTTGGGGGTGATGATCCAAGAATGTGGTTTTCAAAAATTATTCCCTTTTTGGAGTCAGGTGTGCTACCATTGCACCACGAGGTCACACATTATTCTCTTTTTGTGGTCAAGTTCATGATTACTGTTTTGTAAAGCTCTGTGCATGTATAAACTAATGTATATTGTTTATTTGAGGGATGTGAGCTTTATATCATAACTATTAGGTGAGCTGATTGTTTATTCAGGTCTCCTATGTCTTTAAATGTACCTTCTCTGGGACTCCTGGCAGGAAGGAGATATATTGAAACCTTCCTGTATAGCTGTATCTTTTTTTCTTTTTTCTTTTCTCTCTCTTTTTTTTTTTTTTTTTTTTTTTTTTTTTTTATATTGATTTTTTCTATTTTTTCCCAGTAATGAGTTCAGTGGCACAATTTTGGCAAAATTCAACCAAAGCCAACGGGGTTAAAGTGATTAAACATCCA
>CAUYLG010049215.1:0-42048 GCA_963573385.1 Cacajao melanocephalus
GAGTGGACGGGCCCAGGGAAGGACTGGGTTTTGGGAAGGGGTCCCAGGGGAGGAATGGGGGGAGGAGGGGTCCCAGGGAAGGACTGGGGTTGGGGAAGGGGTCCCAGGGGAGAAATGGGGGGAAGGGAAGGACCTGAAGGAAGGGCCAGGGTTAGGGGAAGGAGTCCCAGGGGACGATTTGTAGGAGAAGGAGGGGTCCAGGGAAGGACTGGGGTTGGGGAAAAGGGTCCCAGGGGAGAAACAGGGATAAGGAGGGGACCCAGGGAAGGACCAGGGTTGGAGGAAGGGGCCCCGGGGAGGACTCCGTGGGGCAAGAGTGCGCAGGGCAGGACCAGGGTTGGGCAGGGAGTGGCCTCTGGACAGCGCAGGCGAGTCAGGGTCAGAAGCTCACAGTGAGGCCGGCCACCAGCGCCCCCTGCAGGAGGCCAGCAAGGACGTCGCTCCAGTGGTGTTTGTGATCAGACACGCGGGTGTAGCCCACGTAGAGGGCAAAGGCCACCAGGAAGAACTGGACCGTGGGCCGCAGCAGCCGTGCCCACTTCCAGCAGAGCCGCGCCTGCACGTAGAGCTGGGACGGGAGAGGGCGCCTCAGCCTGTGCCCTGCCAGGCACTCCCACGCCCACTGCACGGATGGCAGCTCCGAGGCCGGGGGCACAAGACCGGCCAGCCCGGGGCCTCCTGCTTTTACAAACAAGTCAGTTAGCGCCCCCATCACCACCACGACCCACCCGTTCTACAGCTGGAAAAACCGAGGTCCAGGGAAGGGATGACGCGCGAGCCCCGGAGACACGGACTCACCGCCAGGAACACCATGCAGTACATCCCAAAGGAGGCGTGTCCCGAGTAGAAAGACAACCTGAGGAAGCAGAGGCAGCCGGTCGGAGGGCGGCGCGGCACGCAGAGCAGGTGGTTCTAATGGCATCTTCCAACCCCCCTCGCCCCGGCCCCTCCCGCAGAACCGCAGCTGCCGACGTCAGATGCCATCACATCCCAGGAGCAGAGGCTGCTCCCTTCTCCCTTCCCGTCATCTGATAATGGAATCAGAGTCTCCACCTGGGGCTGTGGCATGAGATGCCTCAGCCGTGAAGACGGAGGCCTGAACCCAACACCCGGGGCGGACGGGGGCGTCTAGCAAGCAGGCAACGCCACAGTTTTGTGTTCACTGCGTTTCCTTTCAGGATTTTCTCCATCTGTGGAACTGAGGGAAGACGTCCTTCGTATAAATTTGAGATTTCCGTGAAGGATGTCAATGAAACACAGAAAACAGGAACTACAAAAAAATAACTGGCCAAAAAAAAGTCACAATCAACTATTTTGGAACTAGTCAAAAGCTTGCAGGAAGCAGAGGAACCCTTGATTAATATAATCCAGTTGAGGCCGGGCGCGGTGGCTCACGCCTGTCATCCCTGCACTGTGGGGGGCCGAGGCGGGAGGATCACGGGGCCAGGAGATCGAGACCACCCTGACCCACATGGTGAAACCCCCTCTCCACTAAAAATACAAAAATCAGCCGGGCGTGGTGCCACACGCCTACAATCCCAGCTACTTGGGAGGCTGAGGCAGGAGCATCACCTGAAAGCCTGGGAGGTGGAGGTTGCGGTGAGCCAAGATCACGCCACTGCCTGGGCAACAGAACGAGACTCCATCTCAAAAAAAAAAAAAAAAAAAAGATAATCCAGTTGAATCCCAGAAGAAACAGCTTTGTGGCGTTTTAACTCATCCTAATCCCTCTCCCACTGCCTAGACTGCTGGTGGCCTGAGGCTAACACCACACGCCCAGCACAGGTTCCAAGAAGGGCCTTATTTGCAACTGTAGACTGGGGTACGGCTCAAGGGCTGGCCTTGATCTCACCTGACTGCACGTTCTCCCAGTGCTGAGGTGCTACCTGGAGGACGTTTGCAGGAAACGTTTACAACAGATTTGTTAGTCTCTGCTGCCTGGGGCCACGAGAGCAGAGGAGGCAAAAAACAGACTAGCCAAACAGCCTAGGAGGAAAGGCCAGGGAATAAAACGCTCTGGGGAATGAAGGCTTGGAACCCAGAAGACCAGAGCGGGCTCTCCCATCGGGCTGGCCTTCCAGCTCTGCACAAACAGGAAGTAAAAGTGAAGGCAGAGTTGAAAAGCTGCCTCGCCGTGGAAGGGCTGGCCCCACAGGCACACAGACTCCTACAAACTCCGGGACGTTGTTGTGGGGTTTTTTTTGTTGTTGTTGTTCCAGATGTTTAAAGAAATCTCTGTCCCATCACTAGCTGACCACCAGGCTACAAGAACAGGAGGAAATGGCCACCCGTGACAAAAAACAGAGACTTCACAATCAGAAAAGTCATTAAAAAAATAACCACTGCAACAGACAGCAAGAACACACCCCGGGGAGGAGGGAGAGTCCTATTTCCAGAGTGGCCACATTGTAATATTCTAAACGCACAGTTTAAAACAAAACAGGCCGGCCGTGGTGGCTCACGCCTGTCATCCCAGCACTTTGGGAGGCTGAGGCGGGCGGCTCGCCTGAGGTCAGGAGTTCGAGACCAGCCTGGCCAACGTGGTGAAACCCTGTCTCTACTAAAAGTACAAAACTTGGCAAGGTGTGGCGGCGCGTGCCTGTGATCGCAGCACTCAGAGGGCTAAAGCAGGAGAATCGCTTAAACCCAGGAGGCGGAGGCTGCGGTGAGCTGAGATCGTGCCACTGCACTCCAGCCTGGGTGACAGAGTGAGACTCCATCTCAAAAAAAAAACAAAGAAAATAGGCCAGTTAAGATTATTCAGCCTGGCCAGGCACAGTGGCTCACGCCTGTCATCCCAGCACTTTGGGAGGCTCATCTGAGATCAGGAGTTCGAGACCAGCCTGGCCAACATGGTGAAACCCCGTCTCTACTAAAAATACAAAAAGTTAGCAGGATGTGGTGGTGCCTGCCCATAGTCCCAGCTACTCGGGAGGCTGAGGCAGGAGAATCACTTGAACCCAGGAGGCAGAGGCTGCAGTGAGCCAAGATCCCACCACTGTACTATGCACTCCAGCCTGTGTGACAGTGAGATTCTGTCTCAAAAAATAAAATAAATAAAAATAATAAAAATGAAAATACAAAAATTAGGTGTGGTGGTACACACCTGTAATTCCAGCTACTGGGGAGGCTATGCCAGGTGAACTGCTTGAACCCAGGAAGTGGAGGTTGCAGTGAGCCGAGATCGAACCACCGCACTCCAGCCTGGGCAACAGAGCCAGACCCTGTCTCAAAAAAGGACAGAAAAACATTATTTAGCCTGAATGGGCTCGGGGGCTCACACCTGTAATGCCAGCACTTTGGGAGGCCGAAGCGAAGGACTGCTTGAGCCCAGGCACTCTAGACCAGCCCAGGCAACATGGTGAGACCCTATTTCCAAAAAAGAAAGTAAAAACCAGCCAGACGTGGTGACGTATGCCTGTAGTCCCAGCTACTTGGAAGGCAGAGATGGTTTGAGCCCAGGAGTTCAAGTCCTGGGCAAGTTAGCAAGACCCTCATCACTAAAAGGAAAAAAAAAAAATTAAAGGCAAAAAAAAAAAAAGAGTAATGAGGAACGGAAAAAAGAAGACATAATCTCGGCAACCCTAAACAAAATGACCGAGGTCCTTCCGTATCAGTAATTACACTGACTACAAATAGATTAAACACTCCAGCTGACAGTCAGAGATTCGTTAAATGCCTTAAGTCAATAAAAGGATTCACATATGCTGGAAAAAAAACACAAAAAATAAAAAGTCAGAGATCTGGCTGGGCGCGGTGGCATACACCTGTAATCCCAGCAGTTTGGGGGGCCATAGTAGGGGGATCGCATGAGCTCAGGAGTTCAAGACCAGCCTGGGCAACACGGCAGAACTCTGCTTCTACGACAAACATAAATAAACAGTAGCTGAATGTGGCGGCCAGTCCTAGCCACTCGGGAGGCTGAGGCGGGAAGATGGCTTGGCCTGGGAGTCCAAGGCTGCAGTGAGCTGAGATCACCGTCCTCGCCTGGGCGACAAAGTGAGCCTCCGTCTCAAAAAAATCAGAAACTGGACAATAGATTAAAAAACATGGCCCAATCTTATGCTGGGGATAAGAGACTTACTTTAGAGTCAGAGACATAAATAGGTTGAAAGTACAAGATTGGGAAAAAAAATTTTCCATGCAAACAGCAACAAAAAGAGCCAGAATAGCAATGTTAATATCAGACAAAACAGACATCAAGACAAAAATTATTGAGACAAAACTCATATGTATCATTCTATGATGATGAAAGGGTCAATCTATCAAAAAGATACAGCAATTATAAAGGTAAATGTGGCCGGGCGCGGTGGCTCACGCCTGTCATCCCAGCACTTTGGGAGGCCGAGGCGGGCGGATCACGAGGTCAGGAGTTCAAGACCAGCCTGACCATCATGGTGAAACCCCGTCTTTTAAAGTCTTTAAATTAAAAAAAAAAAATTAATGTTCTAAACCACAGAACCCCAAAATACATAAAGCAAAAACTGACAGAATGTTACATGAACTTCCAAAACGGAAGAATGCACTGTGTTCCATCAGTAAAAACATACAAAAACAATTTTGTTTTTATTCTATCTACTTATCTTCTTTTTTTCTTTTATTTTTTTTCCTATAGCTTTGAGCAAAACAAAAACAATTATTTTTTCTGAGACCGAGTCTCGTCTCTCCTGGGCTGGAGCAGTCGGCTCCCTGCAACCTCCGCTTCCTGGGTTCAAGAGATTCTCCCGCCTCAGCCTCCTGAGTAGCTGGGACTACAGGCATCCATCACCAGGCTGGGCTAATTTTTGTATTTTTAGTAGAGATGGGATTTCTCCATGTTGATCAGGTTGGTCTTGAACTCCTGGCCTTAAGTGATCTGCCCACCTCGGCCTCCCAAAGTGCTGGGATTACAAGTGTGAACCACCATGTCTGGCCAAATTTTTTTTTTTTTTTAGTCAGAGTCTCACTCTCTCACTCAGACTGCAGCGCAGTGGCATGATCTT
The DNA here is from genome assembly GCA_963573385.1 of Cacajao melanocephalus. NCBI lineage: Eukaryota > Metazoa > Chordata > Mammalia > Primates > Pitheciidae > Cacajao > Cacajao melanocephalus. The sequence continues at coordinate 4,983 of CAUYLG010049215.1, forward strand.
GGCTCACTGCGATATCTGCCTCCCAGGTTCAACTGATTCTCCGCCTCGGCCTCCCGAGCACCTGGGATTACAGGCAGGCACCACCACACCCGGCTAATTTTTGTATTTTAAGTAGAGATGGGTTTTCACTATGTGGGCCAGGCTGGTCTTGAACTCCCGACCTCAGGTGATCCGCCCGCCGTCAGCCTTCCAAAGTGCTGGGATTACAGGTGTGAGCCATCTTGCACGGCTCCCCACAATTTTTTTAATTAGAAAAAGAATCTGGGCACAGGGGCTCATGCCTGTAATCCCAGCACTTTGGGAGGCAGAGGCAGGCGGATCGCCTGAGGTCAGTAGTTCAAGACCAGCCTGGCCCACATGGAGAAACCCCGTCTCTAGTAAAAAATACAAAATTAGCCGGGCGTGGTGCCGGATCCCTGTAGTCCCAGCTACTCAGGAGGCTGAGGCAGGAGAATCGCTTGAACCCAGGAGGCGGAGGTTGCGGTGAGCCGAGATCGCGCCACTGCACTCCAGCCTGGGCCACGAGAGAAAAACTCCGTCTCAAAAAAAAAAAAACTTAGAAAAACAGAAGGCAGACACCAAAGACCACGTAGTGTATGATTCCATTTACATGAAACATTGAGAACAGGCAAATCTACAGACAGATAATAGGACAGTGGTGGTTGCCAGGGGCTGGGGGAGGAGGGACAGCTGACGGGTACAAGCGGTCTTTGTACCTTTCCTTTCCTTTTTTTGAGACAGCGTCTCACTGTCACCCAGCCTGGGGTAGGCACAATCTTGGCTCACTGAAACCTCTACCTCCCGAGTTCAAGCGATCCTCCCGCCTCAGCCTCCCCAGTAGCACACCACCAGGCCTGGCTGATTTTTCTTTTTTTCTTTGAGATGGCGTTTCACTCTTGTCGCCCAGGCTGGACTGCAAGGACACGATCTCAGCTCACCGCAACCTCCGCCTCCCGGGTTCAAGCAATTCCCCTGCCTCAGCCTCCCGAGTGGCTGGGGTTACAAGCGTGTGCCACCACGCCCGGCTAATTTTGTACTTTTAGTAGAGACGGGATTTCTCCACGTTGGCCAGGCTGGTCTCAAACTCCCAAACTCAGGTGATCCGCCCGCCTCCGCCTCCCAAAGTGGGGGATGACAGGCCCGGCCTACTCTTTTTGATTCGCAGCAGAGATGGGTTTTGCCATGTTACCCTTGCTGCGGAGTTTCCTTCTGCTGAGATGAAAATATTCCGGAATTAGGTAGAGGAGACGGCTGTACAGCATTGTGACTGTACTAAAAATGAACTGTGCACATTAAAATGGAAGAAATGGTGACTTTCATACAAATTTTGTTGTTTTTTTTTTTTGTCTGACGTTACCCTAGGCTTGTCAGTCAATATTTTGATTTTTTAAAAAGGATAACGATGAGCTGAAACGCTTAAGGACCTATCAGTAGAGATGGTCAGGAGACAGGGCAGAAGAGGGCAGGACTGAGACTCGGGGGAGACACGGCACGCTCCCCCCCAGCCTCCCGCTGTCCGCGGGGCGCCGGGAGCCTGGAGGCCTCGCTCCTGCCTGACCACCGGCCTGCTGGCTCCTCATCTGGCTTCTGCGGCTTCCTCAGCTCCCGATCCCCCCAGAGTGCAGGCTGCCGGTCCACACCCACCTGGCCTCGGTGACATTAGCGGCGTTTCCCCTGCACACTCTCTCCAGCTGCACGTAAACGGAGCAGTTGACCCGGCTCCACTTGGGGTCACAGACGGCCAGGAAGTTGGGGCGCAGGCGGCCGATCGTGTACTTGGCCAGGTCCGTCAGAGACTGGCTCACGGCTGCCCCGAACAGGAAGGTCCCCAGCACCTTGTACACAGCAGCCACGTAGTTGTTGAAGTCGGAGCGGGAATACAGCCGGTCCGTGTGCACCAGGTAGGCTTCTCCGGCCGAGACCTGCGCGTGTGGCGGCCGCAGCGACCAGCGGGGGTCCCGGTCAGCCCGTGGGCCCTCACTGGGCCTCAGTCCTCCCCACGGGCCTCCCCGAGGCTGCTGCAGAGCTGGGGACTCTAAAGGGGGCCCGAGCCGGGCTCGGTGGCTCACGCCTGTCATCCCAGCACTTTGGGAGGCTGAGGTGGGCGAATCACCTGAGGTCGGGGGTTCAAGACCATCCTGGCCAACATGGTGAAACCCCGTCTCTACTAAAAATACAAAATTAGCCGGGTGTGATGGCGCACGCCTGTCGTCCCAGCTACTTGGGAGACTGAGGCAGGAGAATCGCTTGAACCCAGGAGGCGGAGGTTACAGTGAGCCGAGATCCCGCCATCGCACTCCAGCCTGGGCAACGAGAGCGAAACTCCGTCTCAAAAAAACAAAAGGACCCACAAGTACCACTCGGGGCAAGGCGGTGTCCCCCAGCGCCCCGCAGACCTCCAGGGCAGGGCTGTGCCACCCCATCAGAAACCCAGGGTAAGGCTGTACCCCATCCCGCCCCCCTGCCCTGGCCCTCTGAACCCCTCCTGCCTTACAAGGATGACGGTGGCCGTGATGGTGACCCCAGCCATGAGCCCATGGGTGATGGTGTCCGGACGGTAGGGGTACCGGATGGAGTCATCCCCGCAGTAAAATCCTCGCTTATACGGGGTGTTCACCAGCGACAGGACAGCGAAGGGCAGGGAGGCTGGTGGGGGAGAAGAGCCTGGGAGCTGCGAGGTTCTCCAGCCAGCTGGGCCGCGGAGCCCCCCACCTGCCTTGGCATCGAGGCCTCCCACCTCCACTCCCACCAGACAGGAAGGAAAAGCTATTCTCACAGCACATGGGAGGCCCAAGCAGCACCCCTTTCCCATCCCCCTCATGAGCACAAACTCCCCAGGCCCTCTCCCCCTCACACCCCACGGCCTCCCCTCTGCTCCTCAAACAAACCCAGCAAACACTCACCTCAGGACCTTTGCACAGGCACTTCTCTCTGCCCAAAATATCTTATTTTTATTTTTAAAAGTAGACACAGGGGTCTCATGTTGACCAGGCTGCCCACAAACTCCCGGCTGGAGCGATCCCCCAGCCTCAGCCCCCCAAACTGCTGAGATCACAGGCACCGAAGTGACTCTCACTTCCTCTCAGTTTCAGCGCCCCTCCTGACTGTCCACACCAGCGTCCCGCTCATGAAAGGAAAGGTCTGTTCTTTTTCCCTCTTGTCCCACGTGGAATTACGCAGTCACTTGACGCTGGAATTAACCTCCCCCACGCACCCGCCAGCACCAGGAGGGGCCTATCGTGTTCAGGGCAGAGACCCTGGAGGCCGCTCAGAGCCTGGCCAGGGCAGGTGTTTAATAAACATCTGTTAAAACAGGCAGGACTCATTTTGACCTAAGAGCTGGCCAGAGAAGTCAGGAAAGGCCCAAACAGGGGCACAGCGGAGGTGCCTTCAGGCAGGACCCTGCCCCTTCACTGACCCTCATGCCAGGGCACATGCCAGCCACACGGTGACTCGGGGATCAAAGGCACATTCTCCCGAATTCCACACTGACGGACGGGGTCCCACGGCACGGGGGCTCCCGGGGCCCTGCTGAGCCGAGGTGGCCAGGGAAGCCGGAGTCGCTGCGGAGGGCGGGGCGGGGCAGCTCCCCGTTCCAAGGGGCAGGTGCACAGTGAAAGCCCGGGGTGTCCACCCCAGAGCGACACGAAGGCCGGGCGCCCTTTGGCCCCGCAGGGCAGGGTCAGAAGCGCGGGGCTCTTCTGAGTTCCGAGTCTGAGGCGGGGCGGGGAGCCTCGCACTCCTCCCTGCATGCCGGCTGCAAGGCCCAGGACCCCGCACGCCTCCGGTGCCGGCGCGTCTGGGGAGAGACCCAGCGAGGACGGCAGAGGTCGGTCCGCGTCACAGGGCCGGCGAGGGGACGGAACGCCGAGCAGAACGGCCGGCGCGGGGGCTGGAGCCGGACGGGGGCGGGAGAGGCGCGCGCGGGCGCCGAGGGGCGGCCGTGTCGGAGCCTGGCGCGGCTGGGGCGCGGCTGGGGCGCGGGAGGGGGCGCAGCTGGGGCGCGGCTGGGGCGCGGCTGGGGGCGCGGGAGGGGGCGCGGCTGGGGCGCGGCTGGGGCGCGGGAGGGGGCGCGGGAGGGGCGCGGGAGGGGGCGCGGGAGCGGCCGCCGCTGCCGTACGTGGGGGCGGAGGCCAAGGAGGAGGCTCCTGGATGGCCGCTCGGTGGCAGGACAAGGGCTGCAGCCGCGCCCCGCGCTCTCAGCGGGCGGAGGCTCCGCGGCTTCCCTCCGCTTCCGACCTCCCTGCCCCGGTAGCTCCAGCCGGAGACCCAGACGCCCCAGGACGGCGGCCCCGGCTTCCCTCTGTCCCCGGAACAGGCGCCTTCTCCGCCTCTGACCCCCGAGCCTTCCCGCCCTCACACGGCAGCCACCCCCAACCCCGCCCCGGCCGCACCCCTCACAGGCCGCGGTTAGGGAACCGCTCGGTTACCTGCAGGCTGCTCAGCGCCTGGCGTCCGAACGCGCCGCACACGTTTAAACAGCGGACAGCACGGGTGCTCGGGACACGGCACCGGGCCCGGCGGACACCCCCGGGGACGCCGCGCTGACCCCTGGGCCGCCCTGACCCTAACGCGGGGGCGACGTCGGGAGGTCGGGGGGAGGGGCGCGCCGCCGCCCGCGGGGACAGAACTGCGGGACCATTGTCCCTTGTCCCTTCGGCCACGGAGCAAACACTCGGCCTTTGTTCGCGGACCCTGGGGGAGGGGCCTCGGGAGCCGCTGCCCCGACCTGGCCCGAAAACCCGCAGGACAGGTTTGGGTCTCCCGCGGCCCCAGGCCTGGGACCCGGCTTGTCTCCCCGCCCGAGGCGCAGGGGTTCGAATCCCACCGACGCGCCGGGAGCGCCCAGCCCGGGGCGGAGGCGCCGACGTCCTGCCGGGAGCTCCGCCGCCCGCGTGAATCACTGCCCAGGCCGGGCGCGGCGGGAGGAGGCGCGGTCCCTGCACAGCCACTTCCTGCTGCCGGCGGGATGCAGCCCCCGGCGCCCCGGCGCCTCCAGACCCCCCAGCGCCCTGGGCCCGAGACGCGGGGACCGAGGCCCGGCAGGTGCGCGCGGCGGGGCGCGTGGACGGAGGTCGGGTCCGGCCTGCGGGGTCCGCGGAGGGACGAGGGCGCGCAGCCTGCGCAGAGCCGGGGCCGCGTCCGCCCCGGGAGGGTCCCCCCACCCGGGTCCCCGCGGCTCTTACCGACCAGCAAGCACAGCACGTCGAGCAGCACGAAGAGCCACCTCCGCTGCATGCCCGCGGCCCCGACGCCGCTCCCTGCGCGGCCCGGCCCGGCCCGGCCCGGCCCGGGTCACGTGGCCGCGGAGCCCGCCCCGCGCGGAGGGGAGGGGGGGGAGGGGAGCGGAGCGGCGGGCGGGGTGCGGCGCCCGGGAAGGCGTGGACTCTGCCCCCGCCCGCGGCGCCGGGAGGAGTCCGGGGCCCTGAGCCGGGGCGTGCGCGTGTCCGAGCTGCGCGCGGTGGTCCCGGGCTCGAGGGTCCCCGCGTGGCGAACGAAGGCGGCGAGCGAGCGGCAGGACCGGCGGGGCCGCGCGGAGGGTGCGCTCTGGCTCCCCCGACTTCCCACCCAGAAAGTGGCACCCGCGCTGCGCACCTTGAAACCTCGAAAGGGCCGGGCGCGGCGGCCACGGCTGTCGTCCCAGCGCTTCGAGAGGCCGAGGCGGGCCGGTCGCCTGAGGTCAACCGTTCGAGACCAGCCCGGCCAACACGGTGAAACCCCGTCTGTGCTGAAAATACGAAAAGCAGCCGGGAGCGGCGGCGCGCGCCTGTGATCGCGGCCACGCGGGGTGAGGGCTGAGGCAGGAGCATCCCTTGAACCCGGGAGGCGGAGGTTGCCGTGAGCCGAGAACGCGCCGTTGCACCCCAGCCTGGGCGATGGAGCGAGGCTCTGTCTCAAAAAAAATAATTAAAAAAAAAAAGAAACAAACCTCCGCAAGCAGGAAGGGGCCGGGCTTCATGACACGGGTGTTTCTTTTCTGCGAATACTCAAAGTCCCGGCGCGCCCTTCGACCCCCGGCATGTCAGAAGCTGAGGTTCCTCCGCACCCGCCTTGCGGACGGTGTCGGGTGTCCCCGGCTACCCCAGGCCCAGCCGCGGTTCCCGCCAGCACTTCCGATCCCATTCCATGGAAGAGCACGGGGCCCGGGGAGGTGGGAAGCCACGAAATGGGGCCAGGGTCTGTGCCCCCGCCAGGTCCCGGGGAGCCCTGAGCCGAGGGCGCCCAAGCCAGGAAACGGGGGCCCGAGGGGCCCACGTGGGTCCTTTCGGCAGGACCAGCCCGGAGGCCTCAGGAGCGTCAGACCCACCCCCCGAGTCCAGCCTTGGCCGCTGCCACTCCCGCTCACTTAGTGGGACGTGGCGGGGCTGGGCCCCGGGGTCCGGCGCCGCCCTGAACCTTCAGCACCACCGTCAGCCCCCTGCCCCAGCGACACCAAAACGGTGCGTCTCAGCAACTGGGCCTGAGCCCGGCGCGCCCCGACCCTGCTTCCTGGATGGTCGGACACCGGCGCCCGGGGCGCGGGGCTCCCGGGAGACAGCAGAGGCCGCGGTGGTGCTGGGTGGCGGGAAAAGGCGCACGCGGCCCTGTGGCTTCAGGTCCCGCGGCTGCACTCACGGGGCGGCTGGGCTGGGGCTGCCGCTCCCGCCGGAACTAGCGTGCGGGGCTTAAATTCATGCTACAGAAACGTCGGCTCCAGCGTCCCTGCTGCGCTTTGCCCCACCCGTCAACCTTCTGCACGGGTGGCCGCTGCTGTCGGTGCGGTCTCCACAGCCCACGCGCACTTCCTGCTACGATGGAGAGGGTGCAGCATCGTACCGGAGTCGAGGAAAGGCAGGGGTCTTTACGGAGCACCTACTGTGTGCTGGGGGGCAAGGGAGAGGTCACTTGGAGGGGCTTGCCACGGCGGGAGGGGCGAAGACGGTGCGGGCGGTGGGATTGGGTCAAGCCAGGAGGGAGACACCCAGGACAGGGGAGGAGGTAACCCTGGGAGGGTTAGGGTGGGGGTGAGGCTGGAGGCTGTTCCCGCTTGATCCTTCCCCTTGGGTCAGGATTTGGGTCAGCCCTTAAAATCCCTGGGCAGGGCAAGGATTAAAATCTGGCTGGGGAAGCAAGACTTGGGATTAGGGTCAGGACTGGGGTCGTGTCCTCGTTTGCTGACTGCGTCCACCACACTTCAAGGAACTTCCTGCCCGAGCCTCTCAGCGGGGTCTACTGCTGCCCCCAGCTGCCTCGTGCTGCCTTACAGGAAGAACCGGAGGCCGGGTACCTCCCAGCAGGGACAGAGCTGGCCAGGCCAGGCCTCCGTGCCTTCCTCCTTCACCTGCAGGTGGCAGAGCTGGGAGTGGGTGGCGGTACACGGCCCCAAGCAGGGTCCCCTAGGGACAGGACTGCCCCTGGGGGCCCGGCCGCCACCCCCAGGCAAGCAAGCTCACGCACTCAGCAGCTGCAGCTCCACAGGCGCTGCCGCCTTGGTGCCTCCTCGCAACCTGGATGGCTCCAGGTCTGCTTCCAAATGGACGCTGTGGAGACTGAGACACCTGTGAAGGCGACAGAAGGGGGCCTGGCACACAGTAGGTGCCACCTAAATGCAGCCAGCCACGGCACCTGCCCTCACTTTCTGTGCCTCCCTGTGACTTGACAGGTGAAGTGCGTTGCCCAAGGCCAAAACGGGAGTCATCTCCCAGGTTTCTGGCATGGGGCTCCTGGAGCCAAGCGGGTGCCCATGGGTGGCTCTGAGATGTGCAGGCGGTGGGCAGGGAAGGCGGAGTGGGTGGATCCCTCGGTCTCTCTGTCTGCATAAAGGGGACAAGACAGTAGCTACCACCTGGGCTTGTAGAGAAGATTAAACAGTTGGTGAAATGCTTGACCCAGGGACAAACCCTCGGAAACATCATTAAACAAAATACGGAGTGGGCGGGTATCACGTGTTTGCTGGGTCAAGACGTAAAAGGTACTTCTTCCCGGGGTCAAGATGAAAAAGGGTTGGAAACCGCTGCCTTCAGGGTCAGAGTCCAAGACCCATGAATTTAGAAGCCCACTCGGACTTTGCAGTCCTTGGGGTGCCCCTTAATGCATCATCGGGTAACCCGACAGTCAGGGACAGGGCAGGCCTACGGGTTTCAGCACTGAGTCTGCTGGGCTCTGTGTGTGAGGAAGTTTGCACTGCGACGTACCGGAGAAAACCACACGGCAACAGTCCTGCCTGCAGGGAACCCTGTCAGAACCCGAGACGCCCGACCGCACGGCCCCTCCCTGCCCCTCATCTGTAAGCGCTGCGTGCCATCTCGGTGTGCCCGCGTGCTCACCGTCCCCGCCCCCGAGCCGGCACACAGTGGGTGCTCAGGCCGTGCGTCCTGGGATGACGTCAGCCCCCGGAGGATAGGACGGCAGCAGGGGGCTCGCTGAGAAAGTTTCCACTGGGTCACATCAAGGCATGACACCGAGTGACCGTGGAGGGCCACGGTGCGTTCCCAAGGGGAGAGTTGGTTTCTGCCTGCAAGTTTCGCTCTTGCCACTCAGGCTGGAGTGCCCTGGTGCGATCTCGGCTCACCGCAACCTCTGCCTCCCGGGTTCAAGCGATTCTCCTGCCTCAGCCTCCCGAGTAGCTGGGACTACAGGCACGCGCCACCACGCCCAACTAATTTTTGTATTTTTAGTAGAGACGGGGTTTCACCCTGTTGACCAGGCTGGTCTCGATCTCTTGACCTCGTGATCCGCCCGCCTCGGCCTCCTGGAGTTCTGGGATGACAGGCGTGAGCCACCAAGCCCGGCCTTCCACCTGCTTCTTGTACAGCACCAGGCTGGGGAGGCCGCAGGGACCCCCTGCGAAACAATGAAATCCCCATTCAGAAGGCTTCCTGATGCAGGGCAGCCTCTACCCCGCCCCCCAAACCAGGATTCGGTGAAGGCAGGAGCGTCACCTGCATCATCTGCAAAGCTGCCGAGCACCCACCGACCCAAAGGACTCAGGGCTCCAAGGACTCGCCATGCGCCTGGTGCCCACCACAGCGCACCAGCTCCCTTCCCAAGTGCTCGGCAGGGGCCCTGCTTTCGGCTCTCCCTGCACAGGCCGTGGTCCTGGCTCCAGGGGAGGAAACATGGGCCCCCCAGCGACCACCACCCACCCCTCCCTCCATGACCCGAAGCCAGAGGACCAGCGGGCGGGGCCGGGCTGCCTCCGGGAGGCACGGGCGCCCTCTGCTGGACACACGAGGCGCTCCATGCCAGGGTCTCAGCGTCCTCTTGAGAAAACAGCCCAGGAACGGGGCTGCCGGCCGGACGGACAGGGCAAAGAAACAAGGACCCCCTCGCTGAGTCCTGATGCCCGTGAACCAAACGGACGGGACACCCAGACACATCTGAATCCCAGAAGAGCAACAAACCGGTTTTCAGTGTGTCCCAGATACTGCATGGGATATACTTACACATTTGTTTTTTGATTTTTGAGACGGAGTCTCGCTCTGTGGCGCAGGCTGGGGTGCAGCGGCGCAACCTCGGCTCACCGCAACCTCCGCCTCCCGGGTTCAAGCCATTCTCCTGCCTCAGCCCCCTGAGTAGCTGGGACTTCAGGCGCCCGCCACCACGCCCGGCTAATTTTTTTGTATTTTTAGTAGAGACGGGGTTTCACCATGTTGGCCAGGGTGGTCTCGATCTCCTGACCTCGTGATCCGCCCGCCTCGGCCTCCCAAAGTGCTGGCATGACAGGCGTGAGCCACCGCGCCCGGCCCACACGTGTGTTTTTCTGCAATTCGAATCTAAGTGGACATCCTGTATTTTATCCAGCCACCCTACCCAGGAACCACAAGGCCCACCAGGGCGAGAGGAACAGCTGGGCCGGGTCAGTACGGACCCAGACAGTCCCACTCCAGAGCCAGGCCAGGACCATCAGCTCTGGGCAGCTTTCTCCCTCCCCATTTCCCCCATAGAAACTGTCTCAGGAGGTCTATCTCCAGGACGCCCTGGCTGAGGCCTGCTTCCTGGCATGGCCACTGACTGCCCAGAACAGATTTCCATATTTGATTAGCAGGTAGGAGGTCACAAAAGACCTTCATTTCTGGGATCTTCCTGGAATCTGGGATGACAGGCACGCACCACCACGCCCGGCTCATTTTGGTATTCTTAGTAGAGACCGGGTTTCACCATGTTGGCCAGGCGGGTCTCAAACTCCTGACCTCATGAATACAAATTCTCGACCTTTCCGTAAAAGGAAAGCATTCAATAAACTACCACAAACAAATGGTAACTTTTCCTTGTGGCTGCGAAAAGCTGAGAACAGTCAGTTTGTTCTAGAGAGGTTAGGTCTCTCCTGAGGTTACCGAGACCAAGTCTGGTGGAGGCCCAGTTACTCCCAGGAGCCTGGTGTGGGGCGAATCTGGAAGAGCCCCAGGGCAGAGCAGGTCCTTCAGATCCTCCTGCCTGGGTCTGGGCTGCAGAAAGGGCGTGATTCCACCACTCCACGGCCAGCCCGGAGGCGAAGCTGCGCGGCGCAGGCGGTGACCAGGCCGACCCAGCTTGAGTCCCGCCCATCAACCCAGCTGCTGACGGCCAGGGGCAGGGCCTTCCTGGGGCAAAACAGTATCCCCTGCACCCCTCACCTGTCTTACGCACGTCTCGTGCACCCGCAGAAACACAAGACACCACGAACGGGAACATTCTCAGTCAACACACATCCCCTCGTGAGCAATGGTCTCTCCCGGCTCCAACCTCTCTCAGATATTCCAACCAAATCAAACCTCCCTGAAACACGTCTCTACTCCAGCTAAAAACAAACGCGGAGGCTCCCCACTGCCGCCCCTGGTTTCAAACTCCTCCGCCTGAGAGAAGGCGTTCCCGCACTGCCCTCCCGACATCCGTGCTCACCCCACACAAACAGGACGCTCGTGCCTCTGCGTGGCTGCGCCCGGCCTGCCACGGGGTCCTCCCTCGTGCTGCTTCTTCCCCATGAGGCCCGCCCCGCTACTGAACGTGCACAAGGGACCTGGGCCCGGCCAACCAGAAAACCCTTCTGTTCGGCAGCTCCTGATTCAGGTGCGGGCACGAGACCCAGCGACCAGTCTTATCCAGGACTTTTATTGGAACCGTTGGGCAAGACTCAGGCTTCCCACAGAAATCACAGATGCCAGGTTGTGTGCCTGGGGTTTCTGGTGCCACCTCAGTCACCACAAGGGGAACTGCACCTGAGAATAAGGTCAGTCCGGGTACCAGAGAAACAGAAGCATCAAAATACCATAACGTGGATCATGACGCCTGAATCCCGTTTCTAAAGGCCCAGGCATCCCTGAACTAGCTCTTAGGAGTATAACTTCTGGGCTGGGTGCAGTGGCTCAAGCCTGTAATCCCAGCACTCTGAAAGGCCGAGGTGGGCGGATCAAGAGGTCAAGAGTTTGAGATCAGCATGGCCAACGTGGTGAAATGCCATTTCTAAGAATACAAAAATCATCAGTGCATGGTGGCGGGCGCCTGTAGTCCCAGCTACTCGGGAGGCTGAGGCAGGAGAATCGCTTGAGCCCTTGAGTCGGAGGTTGCAGTGAGCCGAGATCACCCCACTGCCCTCCAGCCTGGGGGACAGAGCAAGACTCCATATCAAAAAAAAAAAAAGGACCAGGTGTGGTGGCTCACTCATGCCTATAATCCCAACACTTTGGGAGGCTGAGGTGGGTGCATCACCTGAGGTCTGGAGTTCGAGACCAGCCCAGCCAACATGGTGAAACCCCATCTCTATTAAAAATACAAAAAATTAGCCAGGCGTGGTGCAGGTGCCTGTAATCCCAGCTACTCGGGAGGCTGAGGCAGGAGAAGCGCTTGAACCCGGGAAGTGGAGGTTGCAGTCAGCAGAGATCACACCACTGCACTCCAGTCTGGGGAACAGAATCAGACAAACTCAAAAAAAAAAAAAAAAAAAAAAAAAAAAAACAAAGCAACAGAATGACAATTATTAGTGATCATTATTAAAAGGTTAAAGATTGCAGAAGATGGGGGGGGAGTGAAGAAATGGAGAATTTCAGCAGAAAAAATAAAAACACCCAAGAGCAAATATTAAAAATAAAATACACAATATGGGAATTAAAAATTTTGTGACACGGACTAAACAGCAGTCAGACATGTTGATAGAAATTATTCAAACAGGACGGGCGCGGCGGCTCACACCTGTCATCCCAGCACTTTGGGAGGCCAAGGGGGTGACCATGAGTTCAGGAGTTCAAGACCATCTTGGCCAACATGGTGAAACCCCGTCGCTACTAAAAATACAACAAAAATTAGCTGGGCTTTGGGGCAGGCGCCTGTCATCCCAGCTACTGGGGAGTCTGAGGCAGGAGAACCTCTTGAGCCCAGCAGGCGGGGGTTGCCGTGAGCCGAGATCGCACCAGTGAACTCCAGCCTGGGTGACAAAGCGAGACTCCATCTCAAAAACAACAACAAAAAAAGAAATTATTCAAACAGTAGCACAGAGACAGAAAATAAGAGAACCAAGAGAGACCTGTGGGTCACCATGGCCGTGATACACGTGACTGCACAGACCTGTGGGTCACCACGGCCGTGATACAGGTGAATGGAGAGACCTGAGGGACGACACCCACACATGGCACATGTACCAGAGACCCAACAGGAAGATAGAGAGTGGGATATCAGAAAAATTTGAGAAATATTCTCCCAGAAACTGAACTCTAAGGAAGAAAAAGAAAACAAACATTTTCAGAAATAGCAGTCAAGACTTCACAATCTGTTAAAATGCACCCAGCCTCAGGCCGACGTCACTCAGTTTAGAAAACCAGACCCAGGTACATCACAAACGGTCAAAGTCCAAAAATACAAGGAAATCATGTATATGGTCCAAAGAGGTTTCATATTTATAGGGTCCAGGCCTGTAGGGTTCTGTGAGTCCCTCCGTGCCGGTGCAGAGACGAGGAACTGTAGAAATGAAAGACACAGACACAGATGCAGAAGACAGAGCTGGGCTCGGGGGTCCACTGCCAGCCGAAGCGTGGAGACCCGCGGTGCCCCGAGTGCCTGGACGCTCTGACTTAATTTATTGAGTACAAAGCGGGCGGTGCGGGGGGAAGGTCGGGGGAGGCAACGGTGGTCGGCGATAGGGTCAGGTAAATCACGTGTCTTGGAGACGGTGGGGGGGCCAGGACTTTTAAGTAGCCGAGGCGAGAAAACCTAATGCGTCAGCGCTCTCCACGTACTTGTCAGAAATATCAAGGACACTAAGATTATGTTCCCATTATTAATTTTTTTTTTTGAGACAGAGTCTCGCTCCGTCACCAGGTGCCAGGCTGGAGTGCGATGGCGCGATCTCGGCTCACCGCAACCTGCGCCTCCCGGGTTCAAGCAATTCTCCTGCCTCAGTCTCCCGAGTAGCTGGGATTACAGGCGTGCGCCACCACGTCCAGCTAATTTTTGTATTTTTAGTAGAGACAGGGTTTCACCGTGTTGGCCAGGATGGTCTCGATCTCCTGACCTCGTGATCCGCCCGCCTCGGCCTCCCAAAGTGCTGGAATGACAGGCGTGAGCCACTGCGCCCGGCCAACTATTATTAATTCTTACCTTTTAAGAAAAAAAACCAGGTGCAGAAGCGGCGCGTGAGAGTGGACGTGGAACGTGACCACGGAAGCCCAGCATCACAGAGACAGTTAAGCCCCCGAATGTCTGTGGGCTTCCTCACAGCCGTCAGGCCCACCACAGGAGCTCGGAGGAGCGGAGTTTTCTCCTCACTTCCCCAGGAGGGAGACGTCTCGGCCATTTTGGGCATCTCCTCCCCTAGCTGGCTACACAGTGGGGCTTTCCCAGCGCTGGCGCTGCCGCCCAGCCGAGGCGCCCCCCAGCAGCCCTTATGCGGGCGGGACAGAGGGCTGAGCATCTTGCCTTAGGATCGCTTTGTTCACAACGTCACCTCGGTTCCATGCTTCATAACCCGACAGTCATTAGCAAGATTAAAGGTTACATTGAGTATATATCTTTATGGTTATAAATAACTATAAGATTATATATGATTATATAAAGGAGTAACTGTGTGCCTACATTCCTACTTCTTTTCTAAATTGATGTTTATATGGGAACAGGCTGAGGCTTCAGACCTGTGCCAGGGCACTTGCGGGGTTTCCCCCCTAGATATTTTAAGGAAAACGGAAGAATGAGAAAATTCCTCATCAGAAACAATAGAGAGCAGGTGTAAACAGAACACGCCAAAAGAAAAACTGTCCACTCAGAACTCTATATCCTGTAAAAATCTACTTCAAAAGAGGAGTAGGAGCCACGTGTGCTGGCTCACACCTGTAACCCCAGGGGTTCGAAACCAGCCTGACCAACATGGAGAAACCCCGTCTCTACTAAAAATACAAAAATTAGCCAGGCGTGGTGGCGCGCACCTGTAGCCCCAGCTACTTGGGAGGCTGAGGCAGCAGAAGTGCTTGAACCTGGGAGGCGGAGGCTCCAGTGAGCCGAGATCACACCGCTGCACTCCAGCCTGGGCAACACAGCGGGACTCTGTATCAACAACAAAAAAAGGCGGGGTGCGGTGGCTCACGCCTGCAATCCCAGCACTTTGGGAGGCCGAGGTGGGGGGATCACACGATCAGGAGCTCGAGACCAGCCTGACCAATATGGTGAAACCCAGTTTCTACCAAAAAAATACAAAAACTAGCTGGCCATGGTGGCTTGTGCCTGTAGTCCCAGCTGCTTGGGAGGCTGAGGTAGAATCGCTTGAACTTGGGAGGCAGAGGTTGCAGTGAGCCGAGATCATGCCACTGCACTCCAGCCTGGGCTACAGAGCATGACTGCACCTCAAAAAAAAAAAAAACCGCTCCACAGCCCATCCCCACACCCCTAGGCTGCCCAGCAGCTGGCAGTGGTTCTCACAGCTCATGGCGCTGGATCACCAGAGACCCCTGAGTCTCCCACACCCACCACACAAGTGGTCCTGGCCCAGCTCTCCTCTCCTATCCGCCCTCAATCACCTCCCAGCTGGGGGCCGGCCCCTCACGTGGCTCACGCAGACCTTGGCACATACCATCAGCGTGCCCACATCTCCCTCACTGACGTGGTCAGGATGTGGCCCAGACGGTCTGAACAGCCACTGCAGAGCTGTGAACAACACAGACCTCAAGCGGCTCCCACACCAAGAACGAAACTCAGCCTCATGACCCGCCACGCCCGCCGCGCCCCGAGCCTGCCCGTGCCTGCAGCCTCTCTGGGAGACCCAGGCCAGTGGTCTCCACGTCTGCCGTCATAACTGCCAGGACTCTGCTGACTTTCGGCAAAGCAGGCCCATCCTCCTTCAGGCTCCGCTCACATGTCACTTCCGGGGTGCTGCCACGACCACCTCTAGGCAGACGCGGGCCCTCACACACCCCCCGGCGTCGTGCCTACATTCCCCTTATCGAGTGGCCGACGCGCAGCCCACCACGCCGTTCCCTCACCGGACCCCCTGCCTGCGTTGGTCACGACTTACCCCAGATCATCGAACAGACATGCAGGCCCCGAGGGACAGGATGAGGACACCTGCTATCCCAGCCCCACCCAGTCCACCACATGGCGCCCTGGGCTTCAAATCAAGTTTAATAAATAAAACAGCAAGGGGGGTTCAAGGCAGTTATCACTTCACAGTGTGGTCCTTGGTGGGGGTGAGGGATGGTCGAGTCCACTCAGAAAGGTGCTCGAGCACAACAGGCCGACGGCACCCGGGGCAGGCGCCGCTGCCCACGGAGGACCCCACTCCAACGTGTAAACAGACAGACGAGGGGGCAGGGGAGGACGGGACTCCGAGCCACCGTGCTGGGAAGCTCCCACAGAAGAAGAGCCTGCAGGGCTGGCGATCGGGCTGGAGTCGGGCCCGCGTGGCCGGCAAGGGCGGCCGGCTCCTCCGGGGGCCCCCTGCCTTGGTACCGGGGGAGGGCAGCAAAGGGGGGTGTAAGCCACCTGTCTCCTCAAACCCACGTCTGAGGTTGCTGAGAGGCCCCCACCCCAACCGCTCAGGATCGTGGAGCAGGGATGGAGGGGAGGAGGCAGGTGGGGGTGTAAAGTGCGGCTTTTCCTGAAGTGGAGACGACGGGGTGGGCAGGTGAGGCTGGGGGGCGCCGGACAGCGAGGTATATGGCTCTGTGCCCCACGGCGTTGGCACTGAGAAGCAGCTGCCCATGACCCCCCGGCCGGGGCAGCCCGCGGCCCTGCCAGGTGTGGAGAGACAGAGCCGGGTAGGGAGCTGAGGGCGCCCCGGCGGAGGCTGCTGGTGCGGGGCGGGGCGTCCTGCCGTCCCCCCGCCGGGGCAGGGACCCCTTCCCTCGCCTCTACTGGCTGGAAGGGACTAGGCGGCCGGCTCTGCCCGGTGTCCCCAGGGCCAGGTCTTTCTGTCCCTGGCTGCCTGATGGCCCCCACGTGCAGACAGCAGCTGGACCCGGGCGGCAGTGCCGGGCGCTGACGGTGCTGGGTGTGGCCTTGGGTCCAGTCTGTGTGGTCGGGGCAGGGGCTCCCGGCCCAGCCCCCTCACCCTAGGCCCGCCGTGTTCTGCAGCAGAGGAGGTGCTGCCCCAAGGCCTGAGGTGGGGAGGGGTCAGAAGACCGAGGCGGGCCAGCGGCAGCGCCAAGTCCAGTCTGGGCCACACACGCCCGCCCACCGCCGGGAATCAACAGGTCATCACGTTACAGCTGCAGGGGAGAGACCGGGAGAGAAGCAGAGCGTGTCAGTGAGGCCCACGTGTCCACACGGCCTGGTGCCGGGGGCTGGACGCGAGCCCCCAGCCTTGCCCCCGCCCAGAACCTACACGGGCAGGTGTCAGCACGGCCCACATGTCCACACGGCCTGGTGCCGGGGGCTGGACGCGAGTCTTGCCTCCCAGAACCTACACTGCTGCAAGCAGTCCCTAAACAAGCCCCTAGGGCAACACGGCCCGGCACTGTGCGGGAGCTGGTGGCTGGGGCAGGAGTGGGAGAGCCTGGCACCTGCCCCGTCTGTGGAGAATGTGGACCACAGGAATGTATTCTCTAGCGGGAAATGCAGAAATCAAATCAGAGGTCGAGAAGAAACCTAAAGAAACACCGAGAGCCCGCTCGCGCAGGTGCCCTGTCCTCGGGCCCTCGGGGCAAATCCGCCCCCTCTCCTCAGCTCAGCCTGAGGGCTGGGGGGACCTGAGCTGGGCTGCGGGGAAGCACTCACTGTGACAGGGGCTCCGAGTGTAGCCCGGGGGCCGGGCACGTGGGGTGGGCGGCCAGGAAGGGGTTCACATCCCCAATGCCGATGAGTCCAAACTCAGTGACCGACAAAGCCACCTGCGCAGGAGCCACCGTCTCCTCCGGGTCCGCGCCCAGGTCCACATGGCTGGGGATGAGGGGCAGCTCCTCGGGCAGGGCGAAGTCCACGGCCAGCCGGGGGCTGGCGTCTGGCTCCGGAGCAGCGGGCAGGTACGAGGCTGGGTCGGCCGGGGCTGGGGGCAGACGGGGCGGGGGCACAGCGGGGGGCTCGTCCAGCTGATGTTGGAAGGAACAGGGCCCTGGCCCCGAGGACGGGGGGCCACCGGAGGCCACTCCAGGCTCACCGAGACCACCGGCTGTGCCATCCATGCTTAGGGGCTCTGTGAAAGAGAAGGCAGAGGGTGGGGCTGCCAGTCACCTTGCACAGCAGGCTGTGGACCGGGCGGGCGCCCACCTAACCTTGCTGGGTCCAGCAAAGCCCGTGGACCCCTCCTCAAAAAAGCCTCGGCACAAACACAAAAGAATCCAGTTACACTGACGTCTGTGAACCCCCAGGTTGAGGCCCCCAGCTTTAAAAGGTCATAAAATCACTGAGTGGGTCACAACCCACATCTTTAAAATCAGAGAAGAATACAGCAGACTTGGGTACAAATGACGCTTGGGGAGGTGACTTCGGGGCTGATGGAAGTTCCGTTCCACACACCATGAACTAGGAAGCAGGGAGATGTGGGCACCCTTGGGTAAACAAGCCATGGAAACCACCAGATTCTGGAAATGGGGCGACCCTCCCCAGACTCAACCACCTCAACGCAGGGCCAGAAAGCAAAGGATCCCTGTCTGCACCCCCCACTGGCAGGTCTCCACCCTCGGACATGGTGCAAACCCAGAGGCCTCGGCGTGCTCTGTGGTGGCCTCAGGCGCAAGATGCCGGCGAGGCCTCTGACACCCTGTCCTTCCTGAGTGTCCTGGTGACCGGGCTACGTCCCCAGTGAGGGGCAGGCAGGCCCTCCCAGGACACCGCGGCCTGGAAAGCACCCACCTGACCATGCAGGGCTCCCCAGGGGTGGGCCACAGGCAGCCCATCAGCAAGCCCAGGTAAGCACCGTCCGTGCCCTCCCCTCTCCCAGCCAGATGCGCAGAGCAGCATCCACACCACGTGGCAGGCCCTCGACCACCCAGACGCCCACCCCTCCTGGGTGCCACGGACGGGGGGCTCCACCTGGCCTCACAGCACCAGACCAGCGGCCAGCCCCAAGGCAGGAGAGGGTCCCCACGCCTCACCTGTGTGCATCCCAGCCAGTGCGTCCTGCTCAGGACGGGGGCGACTGGGGCCATCAGGGTCGCTGCCATCCAGGTCCTGGTCTGTGTCCCTGTGGGGAGAGGGCACCGTGAAGGGCAGGGGCAGCTGAGAGAAGGGACGCCTCCACCCAGGGGGTGCCGCCCAGGCGCCCACATGCCCACCCCCGGCGGGGTGGCCTCCCATGTTACTGCTGGCGAGCAGCGCTGCACGCACGTGGTTCCAGACGGGACGTACTTCCTCCGGCCCAGCCGCGTCTGCTGGGCAAAGTAGTCGTAGCGCTCCGACTTCTTCCACAGGTAGTAGTACTCTACACACTCGCCCACCGACCGCGTGCGCACCTGTGGGGAGGGATCAGGTGTCACCTCCGTCCCCAGCTGCCAGCCCCTGCACCCCCATCCCAGGACGTCTCCTGGGACCCTGGGATGGCACAGAAGGGGCACGGCACCCACCACTCTCAGAGCACAGCACCCCCTACGCTCAGATAATGCAAGACCCCGAATGACCCGACTCAGGCCCACAGGCTACGCCCACCATGAGGGAATGTGGGCTTGCAGCATGTGGCACAGACTCCTGTTTCAAGCCCCTGCAGGGCCCCTCAGCTCCTGGCTTGAGACCCCAATTTCCTTTCTGTAGCATCAGCCACACACACTGCAGAGCCCCGCCCGGGAGGACACACAAGCCGCGGCGCCTGCTTTCCCGCCAGACGCATTCCTTCCGCGCTGAGCAGGTGCCTCCCAAGCGTGCACAAGACACCACGAAGGACACACGGGTTCCGTGAACCCGACTCAAAATTCACAACGTAGCACGTAAAGGCCAAAACACACGCACGTGAGGCGTTCGGGGAGACGAGAAGGGACGCGGGGCAAGCGTGTTCTGCGCAGCACCTGGCACGGAGCTGACGCACACCTGGCAACACCTCTTGCCTCTCCACCCGGGAGGCTTGTCCCACAGCGAGCTTGAGGCTGAGGCCCCTGCTGGGAGGCGGAAAAGACCCCCTCACCCGTACGTGCCCTGGTTAACTAACGCACCGCCACCAGAACCTGGACGGCCAGTGCTCCCCCTGCGAGCACAGCGTGGGGTCCTGCCTGGGAGTGAGACCGAGACAACCTCTCCAGAGGGCAAAGCTTACATGCCCGTCACGAGGGAGCTGCCCAGGAAAAGGCCAGGCTGAAATAAACACCGGCCCCCAGTCCCGTTCCAGACACAGCAAACCACCGTGTGCTGGCTACACACGGCACCCCCCCGCCCCCCGGAGCTACAGAAACAAAGCCAGCAATCCTGCTGCCCTCCAGCCACACCCGTCCCAGCTGCCTCCAATCCAAACACCACGTGGCGCTGAAGTCCGAGGAGGACAGTCCATGGCTGCCACGCAGTCACAGAGCACAACCAGCCCCGGGCAGGCGCCTCCTCCCTTCAGGGGAAGGCCTCAGGCCCCGGGACACAAGGCGGAAGCAGCCTCAGCATAACAAGGCCACAGCCCGCCAGTCCTGAGGGGACTGAGTGCCCAAGAGGGGCGTGGACAGAGGCGGAGAAGCCACGGGTCAGCCACGGGAAGATTTTCAGCCAGAGATGTCTGACTCTGGCAAAAGGCTGTGTAATAACCTACCCTGGGCCAGCATCACTGACTCCATCTTAGCTGTAAACTCCAAGCGAGCTTCCCCTCCCAACCACAGCCCCTTTGGTGCATATCTGGGCCACACCGACTCTGTGCACATCCCACCATGTAACACGTAACTGCGTCCTGCCTGGCAAGCGCACCTGCTGTGGTGTGTAACTCTCTTCGAAGCCCCCTTGGCGAGTGTTTGGAAACACCCTTAGCAACCAACAATCCTGGGAACCTCCTCCCCCTCGTTACTAGCTAACTCCTGCTCTGCTTCTGTAAAATTCCGCTTGGGCGAGGCTCCCCCTCCCCTACCTAAATCAAGGTATAAAGGGAAATCAAGCCCCTTCCTCGGGGCCGAGAGATTTTGAGCGTGAGCTGACTCTTGGTCAACGGCTGATTAATAAAGCACTCTTAATTTGGAACTCGGAGCGTGGCACGTTTCCTTCTGAGTCGCTCGGTTATTGCAGCTAGACCTTATCACTCCAGAAGCCACAGGATAGACGGCATTCCTGCAGGACGTGCAGAGACCCACAGAGGATAAGGCCAAGATCTAGGGAGGGGCAGAGGCCTCGGCACCCGGCAGCACCCGCCTGTCGTGAGGGTTTTCCCCAGGGGGCAGAAGGACCTGGGTCCCTGGAGGAGGGAACCCCAAGACCCCTGGGCCCCAGGTGTCAGGCGTCAGGGTCCTGCTGTGGAGTCAGTGCTGGGCACAGAGCCAGCAGGCTCCTCTCGGAGGACATGGACATGAAATGAGGTGCCCAGGGTGCTGGGGTGGAACGTGAGACAGAAACAACGACTGGAATTCCACTACTGGAATTCCACTTCTGGCACATTCCTTCCCAAAACCAGAGCTTTGTTCTTCTGGGGACTGGAAAGGGGCCCAGAGAAGTCAGTAGAACTACAGAAGACAGCAATGGGCACGCGGTGAGGAGGCGGACATGGGGCTTCAGGCCTGCAGTCAGCCGCATGCTGTGGGCCTGCCGACCCTGAGCCCCTCCCCAGACCGAGGAGCCCCCTCCCCAGATCGAGAAGCCCCTTCCCAGATAGAGAAACCCCCCCAGATCAAGAAGCCACCCCTAAGACCGAGAAGCCCCTCCCCAGATGGAGAAGCCCCTTCCAGAGAACTCCCTCCCAGATGAAGAACCCCCCACCAGATCAAGAAGCCCCTTCCCAAATGGAGAAGTCCCCCCAGATGGAGAAGCCCCTTCCCAGATCAAGAAGCCCCTCCCCAGACAGAGGAGCCCCCCGAACCCACACAGAGCCTGGCAGGAGGAGGGCAGTGAAGTCCGCACCTTGTTGGCCTGGATCAGGTGAAAGTTCTTTCCGTGCACACGGAAGCCGTGCTCAAAGTTCCTGCACTCCTCTTCACTCCAAGCACAGAGCCCATCTAAAAAAACGGCCGGGAGACGGGTCAGCTGCGCCCAGGGCAGGGCAGCGGAGAAAGACGCCCAGGCCGCCGCTCACCTCGGATCACCTTCACATTGAACCGCAGCCTCCGCAGGGCCTCCTCCACGTTGAAGTTGCATTTTACCAACTCGTACAGTGCCTGGGGAGAAGACGTGTAGACTCTTCCCACGGGCTCACCCCAGGAGCTGACAGCAAGAACTGTCTACACCCTCCAGGGAGTGGAATCAAGGGCGGCCACATCACTCATCCCCAGTGATGCCAAGGCCGTCTACACCTCTATCCAGGGGAGATATCACGGGCGTCTACATCGCCCTGCACAGGTATCGGGAGGCATCTGCACCTCCTCCCTGACAACGTGGTTTTAACTGGCCCCCACCCGACCTGAGTGGCTGTTCCCACGTCCAGGCCCCCACACGCCTGACCCGTGGCTTCCTTTCTGCCCCGCCTGGCCCCTCAGCCCCCATCCCGAGCACGGCAGCGCCCACCTGCTCACTGTCTTTCACGGTCTCTCCCTCTGGGAGCTGAGGCCCGGCCGCCTCGTGCCACTGTCTCTTCACGGCCCTGTACAGGAACTCCTCCACTTCCCTCTCGGGGAGGACGCTGGGGTCCCAGAGCAGTTGGTCTTCGTTCTCGTAGACTGCACAAGCAGAGGGCAAGGGTCACGCTGCAGGAACCCACTCTGCACCCACACATGCCGGGACAGGGAAGAGGCACTGTGCCGTCCCCCTTTCCCTGGGGGCACCTCGCTCGCTCCTCCTGGGCTTGGTGGGGCTGGATACAGGGCAGGCTCCGGGTGCCAGACACAGGCCTGTATCTCCATGACCAAGTGCCTGGAGCCATGAGCGGTCAGCAGGGGCGCCTGATCCAGCCAAGGGGTCAGAGTAGCTGCGGGCAGCCTAGATCTGGGGCAGGGGAGTTCCCAGCAAGGACTCTGCAGAGGGGGTTGTAAGGAGTGACCCCAGTGAGGTGAGGCTGGCTTCAGGCTGCACAGCTACAAGATGCGGGGGCCTGAGGGAGCAGGAAGGAGACCCCAGACTCTGGATGAAGGCAGGTGAGGCCTGGGGACCCCAGACTCCAGATGAAGGCAGCTGGGGCCTGGGGACCCCAGACTCTAGATGAAGGCAGCTGGGGCCTGGGGACCCCAGACTCTGGATGAAGCAGCCGAGGCCTGGGTCCCGTGGACAAGCGGAAGCCCCCACAGGCACCATCGCACTCTAATTGCGGGATCTGAAGAGCCATGGCCAGAATGTGCATCACCGCCGGGGAGACATCCTACCCCTGGCAGCCGCTGCAGGTGGTAGACGGGCTAACAGAGGGGAGGAAAGGTCGACAACTTCAGATCCAATCAGGTTTCAGCAAAGGGAGGGGCGCAGCCTCCAGCTGTGGGGAGGGACGTGGCCGGGGACAAGGTAGGGGAGAGCTCACGGCCAGGTCTGAGAAGGCTCAAGAGCCAGCAACTCTCGATTATCCAGGAAAGACGCACAGGAACCGAAACACAGCAAACCAACAAATAACAAACACCATCAGTGCAAAGGGAAGACAGTGAGAAATGCGCGTGGGAAAACTGCTCCCGCGGGAAAGTCTCTACCGCCGGGAGCTGATGCGTAACTACCTCCCGAGCTGGTGCTGTGCCTGCAAGGCAGGGCCTCTTCTGGTCCCCGCGGTCCCCATGAGGAAAGCGGGCAGACCCCACAGTCACCTTTCTCCATCTCCACAGGCACCGCCTGAGCCCCGCCTGGACCAAGGTGGTCTCCAAGAAAAGAGGCCATCGCTGGAGAAAAGTAACACCACACGCAGCCTAGCACATGAAGAGTGGGGAAACACGAGGGAAAAATGCGAACCAGATGTGATGGCTCATGCCCGTCATCCCAGCACGCTGGGAGGCTGAGGTCGGAGGATCGGCTGAGGCCAGAGCTTGAGAGCAGCACACTCGATCTCTACAGAATATTTCCAAAGTGGCCAGGCCTGGTGGTGCCTGCCTGCAGTCCCAGCCACGTGGGAGGCTAAGGTGGGAGAAGTGCTGGAGCCCAGGAAGTCGCGGCTGCAACGAGCCATGAACGTGCCACTGCGCTCCAGCCTGGGCAGCAGAGCAAGACCCGGTCTCCGAATAAAACAAGAAAACATCAGACAAGAAAGCAGGTCTACACACAGCCGATTTTAAGAATCAGCAGACGAAGACATCTATCTAGGATCAGCACGTTAAGAAAACGGACAAAAAGCCGGAGAGTCTCCGCAGAGACTTGAAATTTACACAAAACAATCTCAAGGACCTTCCAGGATGGGAAAGCACAGCACCCGAATGCACGGACCAGTGAGTGGTTCACCAGCAGCCTGAGCGCAGCACGAGAGCGAATGAGTGGAATCAGAAAGAAACCAACAGCCTACAAAGAAAGCACAGAGTTTAGGGCAGGCGTTAAGACAGCTAAGCAACCTCAGAGACGCACGGATGAGACGCTGAAAATGCAAAGAATGAGGCGGCAGCACAAAATCGGAAGAGATAAGAGCCAAGGATTCTTCAACACTGACGACTAATGCCAACCCCCAGAGCCAGGACACTCAGGGCAAACACAAGCACACCACAGTCAAACTGGTTAAAAAAAAAAAGGAAAAAATCTTAGGAGAGACAACGGCGCAAGGATTTCAAAGGAAACGGTGAGGCAGGCTCTGAGTTTGTTTGTCTGTCTGTTTTTAAAATAGAGACGAGGTTTCACCATGTTGGTCAGGCTGGTCTCGAACTCCTGACCTCGTGATCCACCTGCCTCGGCCTCCCAAAGTGCTGGGATGACAGGCGTGAGCCACCGCACCCAGCCTAGGCTCTGAGTTTTTAACAGAGACAGCGGCAGCCAGGAAGCAATGGAATGAAACTGTTCAAGTGCTGAAAGGAAAAAACCTGCAAACCTAGAAAAATATGACCATGAAAATATTCTTTAGGGAATGAAAGCAAAATCAAGACTTTTCCAACAAAGCAGTGCTGAAAGACAGCATAAGGCTGAGTGAAAAGAAGCTCTTCAGGCTGGAGGACACACATGGGTCAACACAGAGAATATTCACTGTTTAAAACAGCAACGTTATCATCTCGTGATATGTAGTTTTGTTTGTTTTTTTTTGAGACAGAGTCTCGCTCTGTCTCCAGGCTGGAGTACAGTGGCGCCATCTCAGCTCACTGCAACCTCTGCCTCCAGGGTTCAAGAGATTCTCCTGCCAAGTAACTGGGATTACAGGCACCTGCCACCACCACGCCCAGCTAATTTTTGTATTTTTAGTAGAGAAGGGGTTTCACCACGTTGGACACGCAGGCCTTGAATTTTGACCTCCAGTGACCTCAGCCTCCCAAAGTGCTGAGATTATAGGTGTGAGCCACCGCACGGAGCCTCACAGTTCACTTTCATTAAGTACATTCTACTTCAAAGAAGACTGCGATAAGAACTCATATTGTAACCTCTAGGGTAAGCACTAAACTAAAATTATAAGCTGAAACGGACAAAACAAAGCTACTCAATTAATCCAAAAGAAGACACAAAAAAAAAGTTAAAAAGAAAAACAGGCTGGGCGTGATGGCTCACGCCTGTAATCCCAGCACTCAGGGAGGCCGAGGCGGGCGGATCACCTGACATCAGGAGTTCGAGACCAGCCTGACCAACATGGTGAAACCCCGTCTCTACTAAAAATACGAAATTAGCTGGGTATGCTGGCACACGCCTGTAGTCACAGCTACTTGGGAGGCTGAGGCAGGAGAATCGCTTGGACCCAGGAGGTAGAGGGTGCAGTGAGCTGAGATTGCGCTGCTGCACTCCAGCCTGGCGACAGAGCAAGACTCCATCTCAAAACAACAACAACAAAGAGCAGATGGAACACACAGAAAGCAAAGAGCAAGATGGCGGCATTACACAGCTGTTTTCACAACTACATGACGTACGAGTAACCCAAAAAATGCAAATGAACTAAATACTCCATTAAAAGACCATGACTATCAGAGACTGAATTAAAAACAAAATCTAGTTGGGCATGGTGGCTCACACGTGTATTGGGAGGCTGAGGTGGGCAGGTCACTTGCGGTCTAGATTTTGGAGACCAGCCTGGTCAGCATAGTGAAACCCCATCTCTACTAAAAACACAAAACTCAGCTGGGCGTGGTGGCGGCCACCTGTGATCGCAGCTACTGTGGAGGCTTACGTGAGAGAACTGCTTGAACCTGGGAGGCAGAGGTTGCAGTGAATGGAGACGGCACCACTGCACCCCAGAGACTCCATCTCAAAAAAAAATCTGAATGTGCCATTTACAGACAATACACTTCAAATAAAAAATTACAGAATGAATGGTAAAAAGAATGGGAAAAACCATGCAAACGCTGAACAAACCAAAAAGCTGCCCAGTCACACTGACGGCAGATCAAGTACTTATTTACAGTAAGAAAAGGGTTACTACAACAAGACATTTCGCAATGACAGAAGAAACAATTCAACACGAAGGCAAAGCAATCCTACGTGTGTGCAGCTGACCATAAAGCTGCAACATGAAGAAGAAATGGACAGAACTAAAAGGGGAAACAGATGATCCACCACCAGAGGAGGTCATTACAAATCTCTCAGAAAATACGAAAACAAGCAAACACCCAAGTGAGAACACAGACGATGACCCAACGCGCTGAGGGAAGCATATGGAGAACTCCACCCAACAACCGCACCACACACATTCTTTTCAAACATGTAGAACGTTGACCAAAACAGATTAAATATGGGTCATAACGCAAGGCGCAACTAACCTCAAAGAACTGAAATTAGAGTATGTTTTCTGACCACAGTGTAATTCAATTAACCATCAGTAAGAGGGCCAGGCACGCTGGCTCGGGCCTGTGAACCCAGCACTTTGGGAGGCCAAGGTGGGTGCACTCCTGAGGTCAGGAGTCTGAGACCAGCCTGGCCAACATGGGGAAACCCCGTCTCTACTAAAAACACAAAAATTAGCCGGGCGTGGTGGCATACGCCTGTAATCGCAGCTACTCGGGAGGCTGAAGCAGGAGAATCGTTTGAACCCAGGAGGCGAAGGTTACAGTAGGTCAAGATTGCACCACTGCACTCCAGCCTGGGCAACAGAGCAAGACCCTGTCGCAAAAAGAAAAGAAAAAAAAGCAGTAAAACATGTAAGACCTTTCAGGCTGACTGACTGCACCATGGGCCGCACAGTGACCTCTGTGACCCGCATGGACACTCCAGACGAGTTCACGGAACTGGAGGGTCGGAAGTAACTGGAAAACCACAAACAGGAGAAGAACGATCAACCCCTGGGGGGCCTCATTAACTTGAGACGTTCTTCTACGGCTCCTTATTCCCACCTCAGCTGATGAGGCAACTGCACTTCGTAACCGCCCAAGGCCAAGCTCGTGACTCCAGACCCTTCGGCCCCCTCCCAGCTTGCAAAAGCCGCCCTGAACGGTGACTTGCGTAACTTTCCACAGCCCACCCCAAATCTACAAAACCAACTCCCATCCCACTGCCCTGCGCTGACTCTTTGGACTCAGCACGCCCGCACCCGGGTGAATAAGCAGCCATGTTGCTCACACAAAGCCTGTTTGGGGGTCTCGTCATTCAGAGCGCACGTTTAACGAAAAACAGAAATCCAGCAATAGAGAGGCATGAACAAGGCTACAATTAGTTCTTCGTAAAGAGTAATACAACTAATAAAAGTCTTAAGAAGACTGATCGGGGCAAAAAGAAAAAGGAGGAAATGCAAATTGCCAGCATCAGGAATCAAAAAGGGGATGCCCAACAGATCCTCGGACGCTATGAGGGACGCAAAGGGTCTGATGACAGCCTGATGCCAACAGGGTCAACGATGCAGACCACGGTCAACTCCTCCTACACACAAGCTATCGAAACAGAAACCACGTATGTTAAACAAAATGAACTTGGCCGGGCACCGTGGCTCGCGCCTGTAATCCTAGCACTTTGGGAGACTGAGGCAGGAAGATCACCTAAGATCAAGAGTTTGAGACCAGCCTGGCCAATATGGTGAAACCCTGTCTCTACCTAAATGCAAAAATTAGCCTGGCGTGGTGACGGGCGCCTGTAATCCCAGCTACTCAGGAGGCTGAGGCAGGAGAAGCGCTTGAACCTGGGAGGTGGAGGTTGCAGTGAGCGGAGATCGCGCCAGGGCACTCCAGCCTGGGCGACACAGGCCAGATGCTGTCTCTAAATAAAAAAATAAATTGAACTTATAATTTAAAACCTTCCACAGAAATAAAATTAAATCCCAGGCCCAGATGACTCCACTGAAGAACCACGGAAGGAAATAACGATCTTATACAAATTCCTCCAGAGGTCAGGGAAAAGGCACTTCCAAACACATTCATGAAAGCGGCCCAACCCTGGGACCAAGAACAGGCACGGACAAATAAAAACAGAAGGCCAGCCCAGTACCTCCACGAACGTACGCACAAAAGTCATCCACGTGAGCAAATCAAACTGAGGAAGGAAGGGATCAAACACGTATGTGTTAACTTCCATTAATTCAGGTGCTCCCGGGGAGCATGAATCACTGCCCCAGGGAAATACAGCATTTTCAACAACCATTAAAGACGCCTTGCTGCAAGCCAGGCACCACGGCTCCCGCCTGTCATCCCAGCACTTCGGGAGGCTGAGGCAGATGAATCACGCCCAAGGCCAGGAGTTGGAGACCAGCCTGGGCAACAAGGTGAAACCTGGTATCTACAAAATATACAAAAAAAAAAAAAAAAAATTAGCCGGTGTGTGGGGCGCACAGCGGTAGTCCCAGCCTCTTGGGAGACTAGCATGGGAATCGCTTGAGCCCGGGGGCGGAGGCTGCAGTGGGCCAAGATCTCGCCACGGCACTCCAGCCTGGGCCGCAGAGCAAGACTCTGTCTCCAAAAAAAAAAAGAAAATAACAACTTAAGTTCAATTTTTTTCTTTTTGAGACAGATAGAGTCTTGCTCTGCGGCCCAGGCTGGAGTGCCATGGCGAGATCTCGGCTCACCACAGCTTCTGCCTA
This sequence comes from Cacajao melanocephalus, assembly GCA_963573385.1. Lineage (NCBI taxonomy): Eukaryota > Metazoa > Chordata > Mammalia > Primates > Pitheciidae > Cacajao > Cacajao melanocephalus. The sequence goes on from CAUYLG010049215.1 coordinate 33,484, forward strand.
CTGGGTTCAAGCAATTTTACTGCCTCACCCTCCAGAGTAGCTGGGATTACAGGCATGCACCACCACGCCCAGCTAATTTTTATATTTTTAGTAGAGCCGGGGTTTCACCATGTTGGCCAGGATGGTCTCGATCTCCTGACCTAGCCATCTGCCCACCTCGGCCTCCCAAAGTGCTGGGATGACAGGCGTGAGCCACCGCACCCGGCCAAATTTAAGTTTTAAAAAATGTGTGACTGCAGGGGCTCCCGACCTGCTGGTCCGTGGCCTGTTAGGAACTGGCCACACAGAGGAAGGTGAGCGGCTGGCAAGCCACCATCACTGCCGGAGCTCCACCTCCCACCAGGTCAGCGGTGGCCTTAGATTCTCACAGGAGCACAAATCCCACCGTGAACAGCACCTGCAAGGGAGCCAGGCCGCATGCTCCTGATGAGAAGCTAATGCCTGACGATCTGAGGCGGAAAGGGTTCATCGTGAACCACGCTCCCGACCCCGCCACCTGTGGAAAAACCATCCTCCACGAAACCCATCCCTGGTGCCAGAGGGCTGGGGACGGCCGCCATATTCAATCTACTTGCTGACTCATCAACACTGAACTCAGCCAGCAGCGCAAGAGCTCACCCCGAGAGCAGCTTCTTGAGCTCTCGTGTTTCTCCGGAAGGCACATCACAGCCTTCTTCCACTTAGGAACACTAGACAGAACTCAGCACTACCTTTGGGGCCATTTTAAACGATCAAGTCACCAACACAAAGCACAAAGATGGGAAACGGCATGAAGTACACCATGGCAAGGAGTGCGCAGCGAGAGCGGAGACAGGCAGGCGGCGTCGCCCACCTCGCCGGGAGCTGCACGTCAGGCAGTTCACCCTCCCCGCCACTCCACACATCCGCCAGCGACTGACCACAAAAGTGCTGCCAGCATTGATCTGGGGTTACAAATAAATTTTAGCAGGTAGACAATTCATCAATACAGGATCCACAAATAACAAGGACTGACTGCATGTGACACACACACACAGAGAACACTTCCCGACCAGGCAGCGTTTATTCCACAATGCAGTTAATTTAACGTCTGAAAAATCAATTTATGGGTCAGGCACAGTGGCTCACACCTGTAATCCCAGCGCTATGGGAGGCTGAGGCAGGCAGGTCAACTGAGGTCGGGAGTTTGGGACCAGCCTGGTCAACATGGAGAGAGAAACCTCATCTCTAGCAAAAAACACAAAATTAGCCAGGCATGGTGGCGGATGCCTGTAGTCCCAGCTACTGAGGAGGCTGAGGTGGGAGAATCGCTTGAACCCAGGAGGCAGAGGTTGCAGTGAGCCGAGATCGCACCATTGCACTACAGCCTGAGCAATAAGAGCAAAACTCCGTCTCAAAAAAATAAATAAATAAAATAAAAAGTCAATTAATGTAATGAACTGCATTAGCACAATAAAAGAAAAAGACTATCTCAATCCATGCAGAAAAAGCATTTGAAACAATTCAACACACACTCATGAAAAAATCTGTCAACTACGAGGCACAGAGGGGGAGCTTCCATCTGACAGAGCATCCACGGGAATCTCACAGCCAGCATCATACTTAACAGGGGAAACACCAGCCACCCTTCCCAAGTCTGACACCAACACAGGGATGTCCTCCGTCAGTACATCTTTCCACACCTGCACTGGACTAGCCAGCACAAATTTAGAAAATGAAGAAGCAGGCCGGGTGCAGTGGCGCACGCCTGTAATCCCAGCACTTTGGGAGGACAAGCCAGGTGAACCACCTGAGGTCAGGAGTTGGAGAGCAGCCTGGCCAACATGGTGAAACCCTGTCTCTACTAAAAATACAAAAAATAGCTGGGCATGGTGGCGTGCACCTGTCATCCCAGCTGCTCCAGAGGCTGAGGCAGGAGAATTGCTTGAACCTGAACCTGGGGGGGCGGAGGTTGCGGTGAGTTGGGATCGCGCCATTGCACTCGAGCATGGGCGACGAAGGGAGACTCCATTTCAAAAAAAAGATGCTACACTGAAAACCACAACATTGCTAAGATTAAAGGTCTTAACAGAGAGGTAAAAACCCACAGAGTGGAATATCAATTCTCCGCAAATTAAAGATTCAATGCAAGCCTAATCAAAACCCTCACAAATATTTTTGAGGCAACTGACAAGTTGTGTATCTACCTAAGTTTTAAGATTAAAACTTGTTTGGGCTGGATGCAGCGGCTCACACCTGTAATCCCAGCACTTTGAGAGGCCGAGGCGGGAGGATCACTTGAGATCATAAGTTCGAGACCAGCCTAGCTAACATGGTGAAACACCGACTCTGCTAAAAATAAAAAAATCAGCTGGGTGTGGTGGCGTATGCCTGTAATCCCAGCTACTTGGGAGGCTGAGGCAGGAGAACCGCCTGAACCCGGGAGGTGCAGGCTGCAGTGAGCTGAGATTGCGCCATTGCACTCCAGCCTGGGCAACAAGAGCGAAACTCTGTCTCTAAAATAAATAAATAATAATAAAACTTGTCGGCTGCCGAAAAAATAAGTTTTAAACTTATATACACATACAATGAAAAGTTACAAAGCTGGAAGACTTGCACCACCTCAGACTTACGTGTAACGTGTAACAATTGCAACAGAGTGGCAATGACTCACGGTGAGAGAAGGGAGACACTTTACAGACACCTGATTTATCACAAAGGCATCGCTGCAACTCAGTGGGCGAGAGAATGGACTTTTTTTTCCCTCTGGAGACAGAGCCACGGCGCCTGGCCACGGTCTTTTCAATGTGTGGTGCTGGAGCGACTGCATATCCGTATGGGAAAGAAGTTCCCTAACCCACTTCACACCACCTAACACCATACACCAAAATTCGTTTATTTTTTATTTTTCTGAGATGGAGTCTCGCTCTCTGGCCCAGGCTGGAGTGCAGTGGCGCAATCTCAGCTCACTGCAACCTCCACCTTGTGGTTCAAGCGATTCTCCTGCCTCAGCCTCCGTGTCTCTGGGACTATAGGTGAGCGCCATCACGCCTGGCTAACTTTTGTATTTTAGTAGAGACAGGGTTTCAGTACGTTGGACAGGCTGGTCTCAAACTCCCGACCTCAAGTGATCCACCCACCTTTGGCCTCCCAAAGTGCTGGGATGACAGGTGTGAGCCACGGCCTTTGGCCACCATACACCAAAACTTAAATTAAGTTGGATCACAGCCTTAAATGTGAAAGGAAAACAATAAAGCTTCTAGAACGAAACGTGGAAGAATACGTTCAAGAGCCTGAAGGTGAGCAAAGACTCCTTAAATAGGACACAAACACGTCACTTTTAAAATCAAGATTGGTAAGCTGGACGTAATATTGAAGACACCACCAAGAAAGTCAGCGGGCAAGCCACAAACTGGAGCAGACAGTAGCAGTGCGCAAAGCCCACAGAGGACTCGCTTCCAGCACGTGAAAGTCACTCCACAAATCAGAGAGAAACGCCACCCAAGTCAGAAACAGGGAAAGCTTTGGGCACACACAAAGAGAATATCCAAATGGTGAGCACACTCTCCAGGGAAATGCCAATGAAAGATACGATGGGACAAGAGTCCATCTCCACTCAGGCACATTCACCTGCGGGGTCAAACACCGAGAATGTGAGCGACTCCCACAAATCATGAGTGAGAAACTCGGGCAGTACGCATAACCCCAGCACACGCCTACCGTGCGACTCCCTGCTGTCCATCGAGAACTCAGCGCTCTATCCACGAACAACGCACAAGGGCATTCACGGCCCACAAACGGAACCAACCGTGACAGCAGCCCACAGCAGGAAGGCTGGGCAAACGTGGCACCCAAACCAAGCACCACAGCGCAACACGCGAGACACAGCCACGCAGACGACTCCAACAGCACAGACGTCACACGGAGTGGGAGAGGCCGGCCGGCGTCCCAAGGATGAGGCAGTGCCGGCTGCCGCGGACAGGGCACCCTCATGGGGTGAGTCAGGGTTGGGAAAGGGCCCTCATTAACAGGCTCCGAGGCCAGGGTTCCACCCAGCGTGTGAGTGCAGGTGCCTTTTCTGGGTGAGGGTCCCATGTCCCCTCTGCCCCTGCCTTCTGGGTGTCCCAGCTCGGCTGCACCTGCCTGCCTCCGTCCTCCTCTCACACGGGTCCATCCCAGCCACGGAATCACCTGGGGAAGCCTCCTGAGCTAGAGCACTGGCCCAGGGCCTACAAGGGCCCCGGGGCAGGACAAGACCCAAGTCAGTGGGCACTGAGTCCATGCCTGGAAGGGTCCAGAGCGGCTTGGCTCTGAACTCTAGTGGGAAACAGACGGAGATCAGGTCCAGGACAGGGAGTGCCCTGCAGAGGCGGGGAGCTGGGCAGGGGAAGCCGTACGACACCCAGCAGGTCTCTCTGGAGAACCCATGTGACCTGGGGCTCCCGAGGAGGCGCCTCTAGGCCGGGGCCCCAGCTCGGGGGAGGCGGCTGGAGTCAAGGGCGGGGCAGGATGGACTGCCGAGGGTCTGGCTGCCCAGGTTGACAGCAGCAGACCCTGAGAGACCAACAGAGCTGGGCAGACAGGGCAGGGGCATCGACAGGCCCACCGCAGTCAAGGGAGCCTCCACTTCCTGCAGCCACAGGCTCCGCTGCCCAGCAAGCCACCACGGGCGGGCACCTGACCAGGCTGGGCCCCTCAGACTGCCCAGCGATCTGCCGTCCCCTGCAGAAGTGAGCCCCCCGCCCCAGGCCCCACTTACTCTTCTCACAGTGCCGGTTCAAGTGCAGGCTGCTGAGGTCAGCTTGGAACTGAGGTCCCACCATGATCTCCTGCAAAGCAAGGGCCTGGGAATCAGGACACTGAGGGAGCGCCCAGCACAGGCGCGAGGCTGGCTGCTGCGTGCTATGGCAGGCTCGGGCGGAGGGGCCACCATTCAGACCCCAGGCCCATGTGTGCGATCTACCTGCTGATGCCAGCTCTGCGGTCTGAGGATCGGAGGCAGAGGCCTGGGTGTGTGAGGGGAGGCTATGCCCTGACACCGGCCTGGCAGGCGCAGACCGGATGTCAGAGGACACACCCTCTGGGTCAGCAGCAGGAGCCCGGGCTCCGGTCCCAGCCCACCCCGGGGTCGAGCAGCACGTCCCTCCTCTGACAAGGGGCACATGCCCAGGGAGAGGGCTCAGCAGGACCCCACTGCAGCGACTGCAGTCAATGCGAGGCTGGGGAGACAGCAGAGCCACGTACCTTCTTACATTTGTTGGCAGGAAGAGAGTCCTCCTCAGTGTCGGAGGAGGCAGAAGAGCCAGGCTCTTTGTCTTCATCAGCCAGGAAACGAGCTTTGGGAAAACGGAGGCAGGTCCCCCAGGGTCTCTACTGCCTGCAGCCTGCACAGCCCCTTCTCTGGGCAAAGACCCTCCACTCCCACTCTCCATCCACCTGATCCCCAGGCTGTGACGCCCTCCCTGGCCAGACACCGGGATGTGATGGGCACAGAACCCAGGACCCGGGCTGCACTTTGAAGAAAGAGGCCTTCCCTTCCCTTCCACGTGGCTGCTGCATGGCTGGACCTGAGCCTCAGCTCCCAGGAAGCCACCACACAGGCTTGGAAGTGAGGACGGTTATGGGGACACTGTCTCTAGATCTGCTACGGGAACCAACACATTCCCTCCCTGTTTAAACCGAATCGCTCTGAGAGTCCGAGCTCACTGGCCAGGGTGGGGAAGAACAAGGCACCCCCCGGGCTACCGACGCATCCCACCAGGCAGACGCCCTCATCTGTGATGAGTTCTTGGCCTGCACCAGCCCCAGGACCCTTCATCAGCATCACCACTGCCTGGCCCGGGGCCTGGGCACGGTAGAGGATTGGAACAGAGTCACCTACATCCACTCCGGTTTGGGAAGAGGTCGGAGGCCTCGTGGGAGGTCACAGACGGGGTGAGGTCATCAGCAGATGACTGCGTCTCTTCCTCTTCTTCCCCTGAAAGCAAATCCTTCGCTATTTGTTCCTTTTAACAAAAAAGTAAAGAACGTTTTATAGTTTAGCAGTCTCGGGATAACACTAACGATAACAGCAGTGAAGAACGGGCGCTATTCCCATTACACAGATGAGGAAACGGAGGTGCCCCAGGGTGCACAGCGTGGGGGGAGCCCACACCCAGCCACCAGCGCTGGGAATAGTGAGAGCTGCCACTGGGCACCGCCCAGAGTGCGTGGCTCTTTCTCTGCCGTGCATTTGGTGTTAACCTTCTGCAGTGCAGCCTTCCCCTGCCCCAAACACCCAGCCCTCGAGCGGTGACCTCTGGGTACCTAATGTCAGCGAGCCCAGTCCTGGGGAGGCGGCCAGGTCACGGTTCCTCTGCCTTCCCAGGTGCATTTCTCCAGGACAGGCCCTGATGTGCCCCTCCACCCGCCCAAGCCAGAAGGACACGTGGCCCAGGGTTAAGGCCAGGGTCCAGGCTTATGCCCACGGCCACTCCAACCCTGGGGGAGTGGTATAGGTGGCTACATTCCACTTGTTCTGGGGGTCTTTGTGCTCCTCTCACTCAACACCCCCTGCTGAGAGGCAGCCCCGGGTCCCCCCACGTCTGCTGGGGGCCAGTTTCAGGAAGGGCACTCACTCACCTTGTCCAGGGTCATATCCGGGAGGTTGGGGGCCACGTCGCCACCCTCGCTCTCCCGCTCTGAGATGGGGTCTGAGGCCTCGTAGCCATAGAGTGCGAGCAGCTCATCGAAGGGCATGTCGCTGCTCTGAGTTGGGGAGGGGAACAGGGCCCCCGTCAGGAGGGACTACTCAGGGGGCTCCTGTCCCCTCTCCCTTACCTGAGCCTTGCCGGCCACCACCAGGGATACTCTGACACACCCACAGCAGCTCCCCCCACGCAGCACTCCCCAGCCAGACCTCAGGCCCAGTCCTTCATCCGAGAGCTCCTTCACAATCCCTGAGAGAGGCACTGGAGCACAGGGGTCACCGGCCGGGGAAGAGTGCACCCTCCTGCCCACAGGGCCTCCTCGCACAGGATGACAGGAATACAAGGATGGTGCGACACCTGGCAATCTACTATTTTAACTCAACATCAGTTTATCAAAGAAGGGGAAAAAAATTACCTGAAAATGCATTTCGTAAAATCCGACATTTATTCCTGATTAAAAAAAAAAACAAAAAACCTCAGGAAACTATACAAACAGGCCAGACACAGGCTCACACCTGTAATTCCAGCATTTTGGAAGGCCAAGGAGGGAGGATCTCTTGAGGCCAGGAGTTCAAGACCAGCCTGGGCAACATGGCAAAACCCCGTCTCCACTAAAAATGAGCTGCGCACCCACCTGTCGTCTCAGCTACTCGGGAGGATGAGGCACGAGAATCACTTGAACCTGGGAGGCAGAGGCTGCAGTGAGCCAAGACCGCACCACTGCACGCCAGCCTAGGTGACACAGCAAGACTCTGCCTCAAAATAAAAAATTAAAGAAGAAGAAAACTACACAAACGGATGCTTCATCAATATAACGGAGAAGCTGCCGATTCACACTGGGTCAAGAATGAGTAACCAGAGAAATCACCATCATGAACTGGGATAAGAGCACCGTGATGAACACACAGTTTGATGCTATGAGCCAATGCAGCACGCCAGGAAGTAGAAACAGGCCATGTAACTCCCAGGAAGGAGAGACACCCACTACCCACGTCGTCCTCTCCAGCACTGCTTTCAAATGCCCACGCTTTCCCTCACGTGAGCGTCTACACCACTGAGGTTACATCTGCCTGCTCAGACCCCACCCAGCCCCGGGGGTCACTCTCAGCGTCCACCTTCCTGAACCCTCCCTCTCATTCTCTCAGGATGTCAGCCCTGGCCTCCCCTCCACCCCAGCTCCTGACCAGACTCATCCTGGGGCTTCAAGTCCACACAGAATCCCGGCCCATTCCCAGCCCTTCCCCAGGTGGAACATCCATACCAAGTCCCCCTTTAGTTCTCACTGGATCTGGTGGACACAAGAGATTCTGTACGCCCACGGCTGTCAGGAGTATGCAGGTGGGAGGGCTGACACGGTGGTCCCCAGGCCCTGGGTGCCCCGGGGGAAGCCCTGTCCGAAGAGTACTAAGCCGTGGTTTCCGTGCTGGGCCTCACTGACTCTCGCACTGATGGTGCCACACCTGCGGCCGGCAGGAGCCCAGCGCCCGTGGAAGCCGCAGCCAGGGCACCACTACCCATCCCTCACAGACCAAAAGCAAACTCCCCAGTTTAACTTCAGAAGACAGGGGGCACATTCTGTGAAGTCTCATCCTGAGCAGACGCCTCCATGTTCTGTGTGACGGCACGGGAAGCAGAGCAGCTGCTGCCTACCAGAGTGAGGCGGCCCCTTCAAGGAAGCACGCGCGGAAGGGGCGAAGGAGCACACGCACGGAAGGGGCGAAGGAGCACACGCGTGGAAGGGGCGAAGGAGCACACGCGTGGAAGGGGCGAAGGAGCACACGCGTGGAAGGGGCGAAGGAGCACACGCGTGGAACGGGCGAAGGAGCACACGCGTGGAACGGGCGAAGGAGCACACGCGTGGAAGGGGCGAAGGAGCACGCGCGTGGAAGGGGCGAAGGAGCACGCGCGTGGAAGGGGC